>CM038797.1:103642676-103722565 GCA_021764765.1 Vicia sativa | reverse complement strand
CCCAGTTAAAGCTCATAAGGCCCATTTCTAAACCTTCTCTTTAAATTAATATTATGCAAGTTTTTTTTATATATGATGTATTAAATAATATTTTGGCATATGGTAGTTTTTATTTGTTGAATTAAATTAAATTGTTAATTGATTTTCATCAAGTAAAGAATATCTATACTAATAATTATTTAAATTCCGATATTGTATTGTGTGTTAATTTATTTTCTTTATTTATCGCCATTACATTATCCGCTTGCATGTTTATTCCACGATCGTACACATTTCTCACATTAATATAAAAACAACAACGCCTCGCTCTCTCTTATTTTTGGTTACCCAAAAAATCTCTAAGGGTCTCATGGTTGGGGATGGGCATGGCCATCCTCACGAGAGTTAATTAAGGCCTCGTTGCCTTGATTAATCATAACCTAATTGGTCCATATACCAATCACCGTGCAGGGTCTCATGATTAATTGTCAGTCCATATACTTGGTTAACCATAACCATATCATTCTCTCGTCCAGCCGCAATTTTCAACATAGTGTTATGGTACTTAATTAAATTGTTAGAGGTTGTGACAATTTAATTAAAGCATCAAAAATGTTGGTAATTAAAGGTGGCTTCGAATACTTTATTCCTTACATGAACATTTAAAACACTTTGAATTAAATCAATTAATTGAATTTGTTTTCAAAATCAATTTCTACAAAAACAAAAAATATAGTGTTTGGTACTTAATTAAATTGTTAGAGGTTACTTAAACGATTTAATTAAAAATATAAAGTATTTGAGCCATTAGAGGTAACGATGACTTCGAATACTTTATTCCATAACACTAATAAAGTGAATTTTGTTTCACCTCACTCCTTTCATAATAAAGATTTTGGATGAGAGAAGATCGGTTGACCTCGATCACCAATCTAAGTATCGAATCGTTAGAGGACATCCAAGCGTTTTGGTACTTGTCATCTGATTAAAATCAATTCAACTCATTCAAATTCCTTTTCCGCTCATGCAAAGGTCATCAAAAACATTTCCTTTAAAATCGTCAACGATCAGACATTTTCAATGAGAACTACGGAGTTTGACTTTCCCGTTGCGAGGGAATCGTGAGCACTTTTGGTTTCAAAAGTATCGAACTCAATAATAACAAACAAATCCGATTCTTAACTTAAATTCATAATTTAGAAATTAAGCGAATACACACACATTTTGAACTAAAATGGGTCCATAGTCGATGGAGTAAGAGGAGTAATACCTTCCTCTTGCATGGACAATTCCCAATTCATATTTTAGTGCTTATGGAGACGCTTGTCACATTATTTTATACATATTTCCCATTCTTTAAGAACAAATAAAATTAAATTTGTGAAGTTAATTCTTTTGAAAATTCATTTAAATGTTTTTGAAAATCGAGCATCAGACCTACTGCTAGTGCAACCTTTTTAACTCCAATTGTGAAATTTATGAAGTCGTTGGCCACATTGGTGTTTCATGCCAAATGATGTTTGTAAATAAACTCACTCCTAAGTTAGTGAATTATGCCCAGTAAGGGAATTCGTACTTTAATACATATAAATATGGCTGGGAAATCACCCAAATTTCTCTTATAAAAATAATTACCTCAAATTATAGTAAATCATGTAACTCCGCTACCCCACTGGATTTCAAGGACATAAGGATGTTGTTGTTGCTCCCTGAAAGTGAAACCTCAAAATGATGATGGAAAATTTTGTAAAGACCCAAACCAATAAAATGAGGATTTTAAGAATCATAATCTTCACACTAATGAGGTACTCATAACAAATTGTTTGAAACTCAAATTTCTCAGGTAGCCTAATAGCAAACGTCTACATCTTCCCCCAGAATTTTTCATGTACAACTTGAGCAAAACTCGAAGAATATAAATGATGTTACATTGCAAAGTGGTAACGAGCAGGGACCTTTAGTTAACAAGTGTTATGAAGGAAATGCTGAAAGAGTGAGACGACACCACTTGCAAATGAGGTTGTTAGTTCTTCCCCTATATAAGCCCTCGATCTTAATCCCACAAGATTCTCAAAATCGAAGATTGAGAAGCAATTTAAGTTTTTTAGCTATTGAAAAGCTTCATATCACCATTCCTTCAATGAGAATATATCTCAGATGCCTGCATATGCTAAACTCTTAAAGGAAATCTTGTCCAATAAGCAAAAGCTTGATCACACTAGAGCAATTGCGCTTATTGAAGAACAAAGTTACGTTCAAAATAAATTAAAATCAAAATTGAAAGACTCTGGAAGTTTATCAATTTCAAGTGTCATTAGTAACCCTATCATAAACAGAGTCCTATGTGATCTTGTGTTGTGGCTACTGTAAGTTTAATGCATTTGTCCATTGTAAAAGACTCGATCTCGATGAAATAAAACCTATAAAATATCCTTATAACTAGTCGACAGGTCCACAAAATATCCAGTAGAAATCCTTGAGGATGTCCCTATTAGCATTGGTCATTTATACCTCTCACGTCGACTTTGGTCATAAATATAAAGAAGATGATCATATGGTAGTTTTTATGAAATAACATAATATTACTATTTTAAAAATTTTAGCTATACAGATTAAAGTCATTTGGTAAGGCATATTCTTGAGCTTATGTCTTATAGCTTATAAGTTATATGATATTTTAGACTTGTTTGGTAGCGGTTTTCATTTAACTTATAAACATTTCTTGACTTATAACTTATTTTAGAATATTATTTCAATAGCATTTTAGTTTATAACTTATAACTTATTACTTTTCCTTCCTTTTTTATCTTTATGATTTAAATAAAAACATATTTTATCCTCAATAATATATTTTAATTTAAAATAAAATAATTATATATAAAATATTTTTATCATTTTACATTTATAAGTTAGTTGAACCGTAATATTCTAAAACTTCAATTAAAACTTATTTCAAAGTCTTTATCGATCATAAGTATAAGTAACGAGTAAATATCTATAAACTATCATATCTTATCGATCAACCGCTATTTTTAAACAAATCTTAAATAGACTACGCGATCTTTACGCACTAGTCATTAATGGACAGAGGACAAAGGCTGAGCTAAAAAATTTAAAAACTCAATACTTTAATTTTAAAGCCAAAGTCTCATGTTCTATCATATTTTCATATAAATTCATATTAAGACACCAAGTTTAATCATGGAGAGCACTTCACCGCTCATAACAAAAGCATGCATTTCAATATTTAAGTTAACCATTGAAGACAAAATCACCATGTTTAACCACCATGAATAGAAATCTAAAATGAAGTCAACCAGACTAAACAGCACAACAACAAAATTGAAAAGAAACAAAAAAGAAACAAAAGACCAAAGTTTCAACTAATACCATCCGCTTCTGTGAGCACCACAAACATAAAACATATTGGAAAAAATTTAGACCAAGTTTGAAATCACAATTTTGCAGGATCTGAACAATCGAACCAAATGGAAACAAATGTGTTGGAAGATGAAAACAAAAACATTGAGACCTTTCATCTTGAAAACAAAGTGTGGCCTTGAAGAATCGGAAAAAAAAAAATCTAAAATCAAGAACAAAGGCAACAAACCAAAAACGTATGACGACTTAGCATTACGAAAAAACACAGCCACCAAGAAATAAAAAATGGACGGACTTTTCCCAACTTTTCTCAAAAATAAAATGAAGTTATGTGTCATCTACGACATCTCCCTTTTAAATTCACATGCATGAATCATAAGAGATAGCTTTCTAGAAATAAAATGAACTTATGCATCATCTCCTCCTTCTTAAGAAGATAGCTTCCCAAAAACAAAATGAATTTATGCATCATTCATATGACGTCTCCCTTTTAAATTCGTATGACCATACAAAATGGCATGTCCACTTAATTAAAATTTCAAAATGATTATTTGCGTAATTTTTTAAATTAAAATTATTTGATTATTTGTAATTTTTTAAAAATAAAATTATTTGAATAATTTTTTTAGATACATGGCTATAGAGATATTTTCATTATAAAACCTGGTTATTGCTGAAAAAAATCTCAAATTGAAGGGAAAAAATAAAAATAGACAAAACCTTTGATTTTTTTCAAAAAAGAAAGTTATAACTATAAAAGGAAAAGAAAAGAAAGTTAACATATGTGCTGTAATACCATGTTAGAAATATTAGTATCCATAGAAGGAAAAGCAAAAATGCCTAAAGGTGTATTTGCATTGATGAATGTAAAATAATAAAATGCAGAAAAGTGATTTTAAGTAATTACATTAAACCTATTTTTACAGTGATTCATTTCACAAACCAGTAACTACCTACTTACTACATTTCTAAGAGAAAGCAAAACCAATTTCCCATCACAAAATCAAACGCTTGTAACTTCATTAAAACCACATTTAACAAGAGCAAAACCAATTATAATGCAGTGCAACATGAAACCAGACACACTTAATTTGAAGAGTTGAAAATCATTCGACTACATTGATTCAATTGGTACAAAACCTGTTATTATTCAGTAGGTAGAATACAATAAACCTATACAAGCTCAAATAAGATATAGTAATAATAATATATAATTTATAAACAACATAATATGTAGAGATATTACTTTTCCCTTGGGGTTGTGTCCCTATAACTTCAACTCCTAATCTGCAACCAACCATAGTGGATTGCAGTGTGATACGCATAAAGAGAAGATTATATACATCTGAAACTTGAATGAAATAAATAATGAGGTTAACCTTGACAGGTCATTTTGCTCATTTTCACTCGCCTCGCTTTCAGATTGTTACAAAGGCTTGCTGAAAACAAGGCAAGCTGGACAGGAGAAGATACTCTTATCGACCATCAACATGCAAAGAGCAGATCCCCTTCAGCAGAGAGATAGAGGGAGAGAGATAGAGAGAGAGAGAGAGAGGGGAGAGAATGGAATACAACTTATAATTTATCATCACACCTTGGTGTACACTTCACTAGACACTATCATTATTATCCACATTCATGCACCTTCCTCTCTTTCTCCGTTTTGCTCCTGGCCACGGAAAGAAGCTACCTGTTGTTGCAACTGCAGAAAGGGATAACCAAATTGTTTATTAGTTTGGAAGACACCATCAGGGGGCCCTTTCATTCCCTCGAACACAACAAGATAATTATAGATAGGATAAGGTGAGCAATAAGAGTTTATCCTATTGTATCTTCTTTATGTTAGAAGCCATACGAGTCCTTAAGGTTTAAGCCAAAAGTCTCCAAGGTGGAGATCACATATATAATGCAAGCATGAAGAACCCAAAAGGCTGAAGAAAAATCAAGCATGATAATGAACCATTAAAACTTGTGGAGTAACTTACCTGCATGTGTTTTAACTTCTCAAGTAAGTTCATCTGTCAAACTGACCACACTGTAGATACAAAACAAAAGGACCAGGTGAGCCTTTTGAAGTCAAAGCAAAAGGGTTATTGAAAAAGTGTTTTACAAACTTATAACTAACCGAGACTGAAGTTCTGAAATTTTGGCCAGCAGAAGTTGTTCTCTCTCTGAAGCTGATGTCTCAACCTATAAAACGTTTGGGGGAAAATCAAGCTTTTGAAAACATGTTTTAAAAATATGGATTGTGTCATAAGGGCATTGGTTAAAGAACCTATAAAAAGAAATTTAGTACTGAAAATACAAGTCAAACATTTGTCGAGTAATAATAAATACACAATTTTCTATACAAATGTTACCTCTTTTGATTCCTTGAACAATGCCCTAAAAGAACTTGTTAATTAAGCATACAAGTTATGGGGCTACATGAAATGAAAATTTGCTTACACTGCCATTAATCTCTGAACTGCGAGGTATTGGTGGCAACTTTCCATTCTGAGAAGCTGAAAATATTAAATGCAATCATCATGTAATCAATGTTATACAGAAAAAAGAATGTTCTCAAACATAAGGGAAAACCTTTCACTCACCATCATTTGCCTCAGCAGATTGCAAGCTATTCAACAGATTCATTATAAGATCCTGGAATGAAACAACTCTCCGATAAGATTATAAATTTGTAAAGTTACATAATCAATTTTCCAACAGAAAACACCCACCTGTTGAATAGATGTCTGCTGGTACAGATTGTGAAGGTGAGGCACAATAACAGATGCGGGAATATTAACATTGGCAGAATCATTGGAAGACTGACCAACTCCAATTGGCTGAAAAGAAATACATCCAACGAAAGACAGACGGGCATTATATATCAAACAAATACAGTAATCAATAAAACATCCTAGATACTCTTTAACCAACCAAAGACGCCAATATTCACAAAACTATTATAAATAAGAAAGCTAGCTTTAGATCAAATGGAAAGTTACAAACCATTTGTTGTTTGAAATCCGCCATCCAATCACCAACACTGGCAGATTTCTTCAGTGGTGAAGAATCCTATATGTCATGTAACACGAAAAGAATATCAAATGAAAGGGGTAAAGAACATAAGTAATCGACAATGATCAATTAAACCATCAACCAACCTGTGGAGATCGGCGTGAAACTGAACTTACAGGAATATCCTGAGCAACAAATGAAGTCAGTTGAAGATGTAGATAAGGATAAATCAACTATTGGAAAAAAATATATACCTTCACAAGATCTAGATGTCACCTGATGTCACTGAGAAAAAGCCCTTTAATTTGCACAAAGATTAGCCTTAGATTTATCATCTGAGGAATCTCTGAATCCTAACAAAAGTTGGTGAAACAAAATCAAAACCAAGAGCTTAACAGAACAGGTTAAAAATAGCTTACAATGCAAATGATAATTGAAGTACCTCCAGAGGATTTTATTGGGGCGATAAACTATTTGCTGAAGCACGATTAGGAAGCATCAATGGGCCACTAAAGCTTAGACGTCAGTATATCACGATTACTTTTCTCACCTGATAACTGACTTTCATTCTCAAACCTAAAAGTAGCAAAGAATTCCAAATTAAACTAGAGGAAGGGCACCTCAATTACCAATAAGCATAAAATGACCAATTGGACACAATAAATGTTTGCTTCATTTATTTTAACTTCAAGTTAAACTACTTACATAGCATACTTATAAACAATCAATAAAGATAAAAGTGAACAAGAAAATTCTCCTGAAAAGTAGACTTTAAATTGTGAACTTCTAACTACATTATACATACATCTCTTTCATTAAAAATTTGCCTATTTAACATATATTGGTTCAAGTGGTTCAGCAAGTTAGTCACTTATTCAATCGCTTTCACACCCAACACGGTTAAGGTGTTGGAGGCTGCAATTAAGCAACCCAAACGGCAATAAAGCGGAGGGAGGACCGCAATGAAGGCGGAAATTCCAACATATCTAACAATTGTAAGATCAAGAAGGAAATCAACAGTCACAGTTGTGTCTTAGTAAACATAAGGGTCAAGAAGGAAATATATCTGTTTACTGTAGTGAAGCATGGGTGGAAGTACCACTTGGTGACAAAAAAAAAGGTTTTAGTCCAGTTGGTCCACTGGCTTCGCTCCCAGATCAAAAAATTGTACATCCACTATGGAGATTTGATAGGAATGGGTCTGTTAGTAAGGAAGGAGATATATTGGTTAACAAAGCAAATTTTGGGCCAAAGGTGTGGCGTGTATGAGAACGGATTAAGAAAGGAGCCTAAAGAAAGTGTGTAGGATATTTCCAATTCCCATAATAAGTAGCATAGTGAAGAATTAGTTAGGGAGGTTAATATTTCCATTTCACGTCAATGGTTAGGCAGTGAGAAGCTTGTTTCTCAACTGTGGAGCTTTGCTCAGGCTTTGTATTACATTTTCCTTATTCCATATATCAATAAATCCTTTTCCATTTATTGCCTGCTCTATCAAGATTCAAGTTATTAAAAGTTCTGCTATGCCCCACGCCACCACAACCAAAGCTGACAGACGCCAGCCTACACAGACAGGTGTTTGCACCTAAGAGATCCATCCTGCTGGTGCAAAGAAGAAGGTTCTAGAGGAGGAGAAAGGGGGAGGGACATAGTTGACATTCTGAACAGAAGGTTTGAACCTTGAGCAGGTCCAAATTGATTTTAATAATGAAACTTGTTATGGTAACTGGTAAGGTAAGGTAAAAGGAAGCTTCTGCCAACCAAGCTCTTATTTGTACATTATGGCAAGGGTTAAGCCCAAGCTGACAGCTGATCTTGAAGCAATGTATATCAAAATGGACAGACAATATTGAGCATAGCTTCCTAAATTTCCAGTTTCAAATTTCAACTTCGGTTGAATTTCAAGAGGTGTTATTGTTTGGAAAACAGATTGGAAAATAAGTTAAAGAAAATTAGAGTAGTTAGCTAATGGGTTTGATAAATAAATGGATGGTGCAAGGGTAGAGGTATCAGTGTCATTCAGATTTGGCATTGAGAGAACTGAGCAAGGGCTCTGCTGAAGAGGAAACCAGGGAGAATTTTTCTGTATATTTTAAATCATCCAAAATAATTGTATCTTTGTTTATACCATTCTCTTCTCTAGATTCCTAACATAACCATACTGTTTGTTTCTGCATTACTGTTAAAAATAGGAATACAATGTTTTACTTTCCATCCCTTCCATTTTATTTCATTTCCGTTTCACTCCCTAAAACTTCCAAATATAACCCAATATAAGAACAAATAACAATGATATAACATGCAATTCGAAACATACCTTTCAAATAGACGTCCTCTTTCGGGTAAATAATGACCAAGCACTGTGCCAGGCACCAGCGGCCCACTTTGGGCTTTACCAGCTTTAACTGCCTGAGTTTTGATTTTGCTTGTTCCGCATCCTTTTCTGAAGTAGATGATGTTGCCTCAGCAATCAATCCATTTCTTTTATCACTCTGTGATACGTCATTACCACCCACTTGTAAGGACTCCTCTTGTTGTGAGTTATCTGAATTTCTCTTGTCCACGCTGGATTGAGAATCACTTGCATCCTGTCATTACAATTAACAAAGATTTTCATAGATTATTTTTACAGTAAGAAATCACTGGAAATGATTTGTGATAAGACACCCGTTGTATTATTGTGATAAAGAAAGTTAGTTCAACCAACCCTGTTAGAGCTGAAGAGCTTGTTTTCATCTTCTTCCGTTATCTCTGCAATATCATCTTCATCCTGCACCTAGTAAAAAAGCATAAAGATACTAGTTATGACCAAACAAAGATGAAAAAACAGCCACGTATAATCTGAAAACATGGCAATTCATACCAATGAAGCTTGAGCTTTCAAATCTTCAACATCGAAGTTCCATGCACTAACTCCTCGCTTATATTCACTCTAGAAAGGGAAATATATAAATGGATTAGACTTCAATGGTTACAAAGCAACGATGTTGCACTCTCTTTTCTGTAAGAAAAACACACTTCAATCTATATTTTCCAAAGCTTTAAAATGTTAAACTTTCAAAAGATGGGTTCTCTCTTTATCACACTTGAAAACCAAAAACATTGTTATAATTGAGACTAATAGCCTAAAATCCATCCCTTTTGTGTAGTATAGACTATAAACTGTATTGTGTAGTCAACAAAAGATGCATTTAGTTAAGAAAAGTACTTTATTTGTTTGTTCGTTAATTCTTTTTCAGGTGTTTGGCCAAAAAAATATAGGACCTTTAAGTGAAAGCAAAAGGAAAAAATTACTTGTGTTTAAAAAAAGCAAACAAAAAGCTGGATATTCTCAGGAAACAAAGCAGCAGAAAAAAATTGATTTTCACAGATTTTTTTCATTATAACAGAGCTTTTTGTAGAACTGGTCTTTGCGAAAGCATTTATCAGAATAACAACCTTTCACCGCAAGGCCAAATGAGTATGCAATCATGGTTCTTATTAGATCAAATTGACAACTAATTCTAGGAAAACCAACCAAAGGTCTACCATTTCAAGTGCATAATCTACTGTATCTAACAACCAGACTGAAATAAGCTCTGCAATAAAATTTTCAAGTAGTGACAGAAACCATTATCAAGTCAAAGAAAAGTAAAATGACAAACTTAGCTTGTATCAACCCATACATGAAAATGCTTGCAAGAACCACTGGAAAAAGAAAAAAAATACTACATTTAATGACAAGTAAAATTGAATATCAGCTTTACCTGAGATATTGCTTCTTGTTCTGCAGAAGGCATTCTCTTCAGTGCTAGTTGAGCTGCATCTTTAAGCTGCAACATTTCAGTGAAGTCATGCAAACGTAGCAGAACAAGAGAAATTACAGAACAGGCACTGAAGCATATATGAAATCAAACCTGGAGGGCTTTTACGAGTCCAAGAGCGGTAAATCAGCAAATAATTTCTTCACAGAAAGCTCTGGAGGCTTGGCTTGTTTAAAGAAGGAGTGTTTCAGTAACTTGTCCACAGACGGCCTCTTTGTTTGATCTTTAACCAGGCACATAGCAACCATTTCCTTAAAGACTGATCACAACTGGAAATACTTTAATTAGACTGTCACTATTAAAGTATTCCTTTTTTTTAGGAATACTATTAATCTACTATAATTCTTAATTCAACACTGAAATTTCAATATACAAACAATATCCAACGTATTAAATTGCAGTCACAATAGAGATTGCTCCTTAAGCTTGATATTGCAGATAATCACAATCAAAATGACTGATGTGTCCTAATCATTGGTTGTAGTAGAGAACTAGAGATTACATCGTTATCCTTAATATGGCAGATAATCAGTGTCGTCCATGGCAGAGAGCCAAAATCCCACCGTACCAGACGCTTTGTGGCACTGTATAGCAGATTATAGCAGAAAACCCTGCAATATCAGCTGATATTTACCATTGTGGTGAGCACAAAAACTACCGTGTATATCCACCATAGCCATAACACTTCGTCCATATCCAAACCCCCTCTTTATTCTCATTACTTATTAGCCTTAATTAATGAACAAACAAAGTAAAACTACAAATACACACACAAATGACAAAGGATTGTTTCAGCTTTAAAAAAAAGTGTTTCAGTAACTTGTTCATGGACAGACTCTTTGTTTGATCTTTTACCAGGCACATTGCAAGCATTTCTTAAAAGACTGATCACAGCAAGAAATACCTTAGTTAGACTGCTACTATTGAAGTACTAATACTATCAATTCCATGTAATTTATTAATTCAACACATTGTAATTTCAATAAAGAAACAACATCCAACACTTTAAATCGCATTTGTAGTAGAGATTGCATTGTTATCCTTGATACTTTAGATAATCGCAATCAAGTACGGCCGACGTTTCTCCAATCACGATCGGAGTAGAGATTGTGCTGTTATCCTTAATTAAGCTGATAATCACAAATCAAATATGACTGATATGTCCCCAATTGCAATCGGAGTAAAGACTGTGTCGTTATGACTGATATGTCCCCAATAGCGGTGCAGATAGAGATTGCATTGTTAACCTTAACATTGCAGACAATCGCAATCAAATATGTCTGATGCAGCCCCAGCCACAGTAGGATTGTTTTGTTATGCTTGATATTGCAGATAATCACAATCAAATATGTCTGATGCAGCCCCAGCCCCAGCCCCAGCCGCACTAGAGATTGCATTGTTATCCTTATAATGCAGATAATCACAATCAAATATGACTGAAGCAGCCCCAGCCGCAGTAGAGATTGCGTCGTTATGCTTGATATTACAGATAATCGCAATCAAATATGACTGATGCAGTCCCAGCCGCAATCGCAGTAGAGATTGTGCCGTTATGCTTGATATTGAAGATAATCATAATCAAATATGACTGATGCAGCCCCAGCCGCAATAGAGATTGTGTCGTTATGCTTGATATTGCAGATAATCAATATCAAATATGATGGATGCAGCCGCAGTAGAGATTGTGTCGTTATGCTTGATATTGCAGATAATCGCAATCATATGCATTCACAGTAAGATTGCGTCGTTATGCTTGATATTGCAGATCATTGCAACCAAATATGACTAATGCATCTCCAATCGCAATCAGTAGAGATTGTCATAATCCTAATCGCAATCAAATATGATTGAAGTATCCTCGATCGCGCCGTGGAATGTTTTACAAAACCTCGTCAATATCCAAATCCTTTTACTCTCATCACTTAAAGCCATAATTAATAAACATGCAAAATAAAACCACAAATATACAAATACACATAACAAAGAAGTATCATACGTAAATAAGAATGACACGTGTAGGCAGAAAGAAAAGGCATACCTTAGAACTTTTATCACGATCGTAATCAAGACCAGGAGGCGCATTCTGTATGGTCATGAGTAAAACCTAAAGAGATAACACAAACAAACAATTAATAGTAGGAAGTCACTATCTCCCTCACCTCACCAATAACATTATATAGTCTTCAAATTACATGATAACGACAAGCACATTTATCCCTTCACTTCACACACCTTCATTGGAGGATACTTAGAAAGGTGCATGACCATGAGCCAACTCCAGTGCAGTAATTCCAAAAGACCAAATATCAGCCTTGAAATTATAGCCAGTACCAGGCTGCAGCACCTCCGGCGCCATCCTTCAAAACGAACCACAAAAACAATATTCAATATCAATCAAATCAGCTAACAAATTGACGAATAATAAGCATAATGAAGCAAAAGCAATACCAGCAAGGAGTCCCGACGAAAGTATTCCTGGAGCGCTGCCGATCACCAGTATCAAACATAGAAGCGGAAACACCGAAGTCAGAAAGTTTGACTTCACCATTAGTATCAAGCAAAATATTCCCCGCCTTAACATCCCTATGAATGTGGCCATGCTGATGAAGATAATCCAACGCCTTAAGCGTCTCCTTAAGAATCGATCCAATAGCATCTTCTTCAAGTCCATCCGGATAAGCAGCTTTCATTAGATGCAAACAAGAACCCTGCGCCATGAACGGCATAATAACCCAAAGCTTATGATCAACAACAAACGAACAATACGATTTCACCACGTTTCGGTGATCAATCAAGCTCATGATCTGCGCTTCCTTTCGAATATCGTCGAAATTCGAGTTGCATCGATCTAGATCGAGAGATTTCACTGCTACTTCCTCGTTGTAAGGAACGTAAACTGCGTGATAAACCGTCGCGCTTGCACCGTAACCTACTTCTTCCAGAAGCTTGTAATCGCTCGGATTCGCAGAATAGCTTCTGCTTCCCGAACCCATTTTGTGATGTGTTTGCCTGTGTTGACTGTAGTCAGCTCTTTTAAATCACCAAAATCGATTTCCAAATCGATTTTTTTAGTTTCTTGCGCAGCAGCGAAACAAACACCTTTTGCTATAATCACTACTATACTTCTCCTCTTCCTTCGCAGTCTTCGCTCTTCAATCTATCTTCTACCCTATAATTAATAAATAAAATTGCATTGTAAGAAGATAATAAGCCGTGTTAATTCCTTGTTGCAATTTTTTTATTATTTTATTAATTTTGTAATTTGTTGTTATATTATTTTGAGGGTATTATTGTGATTTTCATTCAGTTTTTTATTATTATGGATTTTAAACTTTTATGGCTCTTGCTTGGGCTTTGTCATCCTTTTTGGCAAAAACTATTTAGCTGTGTGTAAAAACTATTTAGATTCATCATGTAGTCTTGGTTAGGGAGGGAGAATCTTTTGAGATTTTGACATGCAATTTTTTAGATCCTAAAGTTTAGTTGATCTCATTCAATTTTTTTAGTTAGATTCCAAAATTGTAGGTGACAATTTCAATTTATTAAAATAGGATGATTGATGATTTAAGATAGTTATTGTTTTGATATATATATATATATATATATATATATATATATATATATATATATATATATATATATATATATATATATATATATATATATATATATATATATATATATATATATATATATATATATATATAGAGAGAGAGAGAGAGAGAGAGATGTATGTTACAAGATATTGTTTGAGAGTTTATTAGTTGAATTTTAAAATAATGTAAATTTCTATAACGACAATGGGTCAATGGAGAAAGAGATATTATGTATAGGATTGTATACACAATTTTTAAAATTTATCGTGTGTGAATGTACACTTTCAACTATGACTAGATATTGCTCTCAATGATAAATGTTTTTATGGTTGTCGTCGAGAAAGACATGTATAAAAGGTATTTTCATGTTAAAGCATAATATAGTAAATGAGAATAAGAGAGATCCGAGCGAGAGCAAGTTATACATTTCATATCCAAGTGAGGCAATCTCATTCCCAAGTCTTGTGGCTTTGACCATATAGTTAGATAGTTATATGTTCATTTGATCGACCAAACATCAAGATAATTAATACTTTCTTAAGATTTGTCGATTAAATTTGCATTATTTGAGTGGATTGAATCCTCGATGAATTGGTCAAAAGGCGGAGAAAATATGTTGCTAGAGTTTGGAAAATAATGGAGTGTGATTCATTAAATTATGGGGTTACGCATTTTGGATCCTAGGTATAAAATTGATTTGCTTGAATATTATTATAGAGTCTTCATGGGAATGATGTTGACGACAAGTTAAGTCAATCGAGCGGTGTGTTACGACTTGCTTTATGATTATCAATTGAAAATGAGCAATGATTCTAGAAGTAGATCTGAAACGTTAGATGTTAATGTCGTTAATGTTAGCAATGATGGTTTGAAAGACTATTATTTGTATGTCATAAGAAAAAGAGCTAGAACTTCATATGTTAAGCGAGTTGGATGTTTATTTGGATGAGAAGTTTTACCAAAGTCCATATTTTGATATTTTATTATGGTGGTAGTTTATTAACATTGAGTATGCAACACTTTAAGCAATTGCAGAGGATGTATTGGAAATTCATATTTCTATTGTAGCTTTTGAATCTGCATTTAGTACAAGTGGTCATATCGTAATCTCTCATCGAAGTCTTCTTCATTGGACCACTTTAGAAGCTTTGATGTGTGCAAGAGTTGGTTATGGAGTCTTGAGAATACTAGTAAGACCTTTTTTTCAAGACTATCATTCACTATATTTTACCATCGTGGGAGATGAAAATGTTATTTTACTCTTTGAAATGGAGTATGATGATAAAGGTATTAATGTTATTCATATTATTTGTATTAAATTTGTCAAGTTAAATTTTTATATTTAACTTTTATTTTTAATCTGGTGAGTTGTTGATCAACTGTGTTACTTATATTTCCAACTCCGACTCGAAGATGGTGATTATTAGAAAATTTGTTGTTTATTTGGAACTTTTTGTTATGATGATTTAGTATATTTTGTTCCATGTTGTTGGATTGGTTCTTTTTGATGGTATTATTTTACTTTTGCATTTGTACTTTGCAAAAATGGTTGATTATTGTGAGTGATTTATACTTTGATATATTGAAAGTGTACACTCTTTTAATGAATCAAAACCAACCATATTTGTGTAACTTTAGAAAATATTATGAATAAAGTCAAATGACTCAAATGTTTGTACTAATTTTAGGGTTAAGATTGAAAAATATTTGTAATGGTGTTTAAAAATTAAACCCTACAACTATTTACTTAAGTTAATGATGGCTTTTGTATATTTTATGTGTTTATTCATGTTGTCCATGTGATTTGCGAAGAATACAAATGTATTTTTATTAAAAAAGTTCTTTGGGGGGGGGGGTGTGGAACATGTTCCTCGTTGAGGGTCGATCTAAGACGTAAATTTTATCCCACAGGTTTGGGGGCGGGGCGGATCTACTACAGGGAGGCGGGGACGGGGCTAGCTAAACTCGCCTCACCCACTGTCATGCCTAATACATACCGAGTTGTTCTTGCAACTTAGTCTTATGGATCAAAATATTTAATATTGAACAACATAGTTTAGATATTTATGTTTAATAGTTTAATTTTTCAAAGAGCGAGTTAATGTGTATGCTCATACTCTAATAAAGGTGGTTACTAGTCATATATTAGTCTAACTCTACTTTATTACTCTTGATATTTTTATGTATTATGGACATTATTCCTTTTGAAATGTGATATCTATCTTTCGATATCAAATAAGTAATAGTTTTGAATTATAACTTTTGAAATGATTTCTTTACTCTAGAGGAAATAATTCATGTGTATATATCCTCGTGTACTACGGTTTTTCACACCTATCTTTGAAGATGTATTTCGTAATTTATTAATTTTATAAAATGAAGTTTTTTATAGTTATTTTGAAAATCAAATTTTTGTAATAATTAAGTTTGACAATATCATATGAATATCCTTAGTTTAGTAAAATGTATGTCTTATTGTGACTTTTGCAAAATATATTATTTTAAGCCTATTTTAATGAAAAAATTGTATATTGAAACCGATGTGACATTCTTTAAAAACTATTATATTTTCTTATTTGTTTAGAATTTGAGTTTAAGATATTACATTAGTGGTATTATAATAGGTTTGTTAAGGTATGTTGTAATTGTCACATGTCTCTCGTGTTTCATTTGTATGTCACTTTTAACTTAGCATTGAGTCAATGGTAATTATGTTACATTTTAATGCTAGATGATTAATTGATATGTGATTTCTTTATGATTATGTAGTTTTGAAACTATTGTTCAATATAGTGAGTAGATCGTTTTGAAATAGTTTATAAATATTGAAGGAGTGTTAGCCACTAACACGTGCCTTAAACCCCGAATGAAAAAGTTGGTTGAATGTGTGATGTTAGATGAATAAATATGCATATGTGATTGTATATATACTATGTTAGTGACATATGATGCGACTTGGAAATCAATTACGTTTGCAAGTTAGTAATAGGTGTGTGCGTTTGGAATTATGAATACATATTTGATTGTTGGCGAAATGTTATAATTTAATGATTTTTATGACTCAATCGTTAGAAACATGATCAAAAGAAAAATTGATTTTAATAGGTAAGTTGAGGAGTCATGAAAACGTCATTTAGTCATGGAATAGAAAAAAAGAAAGTAATTATAACTAAAATTATTTTATAACTATAATTATAATTCTTCTAAATAATTAAAAATGAGTAAGAAAGACTAATCATGTAGATAACTCATTGTCTAAGGAAAGTAGTGGCCATAATTTTAACCATTTATGGTAATGGAATTTAAATCATATTTAAGAGTGTTGCAATCTCAATTAATATGTGTTAATGTAAAAGTGATTGATTACGTTGTTGGAAAATGTAGATTTTATAATTATGAGAATTAAAATTTCATAAGCATGTTGAAAATGAGAAAATTAATTTGAATATATGTGTGATTATGTGTTTAAAATTGTGTGTAATCATACCTGAACATTTTTCATATATTTCCTTGTTTGTACATGGGAAGGTTTAGCATGCATGTGTGGGAGTTGAAATTTGAAACTTTTGTTTGAGGTTCTCCTTTGTGCAAAATATATATCTCTTTTTATGGGCATTTAATAGGTAGTCGGACATTTTAACTCCATTTGCATGTACATGTGTTAGTATGTTTGAACTTTAATTTTTCTATTTGACACATGCAAGTAGGTGGCTCAAGTCTGAACTTGCAAAATTTTCAAATTTCAAGAGTTAATGTAGCATGGCACAAACGATCTATGTTTAGTGTGAATCCAACACTTATTTAAGGTTTTTAAGTGGGATTTTATAACCATTCCAAAATTTCTTTGGTTCTCTGTTTTTAAATTATAAAATCCTTCTACTCATTTTATTACTTACTTTTTACGAAGTCATTGTGTTGACTTCTCGACGTAATACTCCTACTACAAGAGAAGACTCGATGATCACACCCATGTGCACTCCCAACATCGAGCATTTATGTTCGCTCGTCTATGAAGAATGCATCGACAACATAATTATGTGAAAGATTAATCACAGGGGAATTTAAACTCACGATGGATGGTTATTCAAGGATGTGTGAAGAGTTAGGTACAAAAGTTTGGTGTACTTTAACTCCCTTGTCAGAAAGGTCAATGTGATAATTCTTAAGGAGTTATGAGCAAATGCTTATGTGTAGAAAATGGAACATAAAATTAATGATCTTTTGTTTGAGTAAAATATAAACATAGTTCTAGGAGTTGGGAGAATCTAATTTATAGTTTGCAAAATTACTTCACACTAACGACCATATCTTTTTGCATGTACGAAGAAGTTTATGTAACAATTATTTTTTTTGTTAATTTTGCATGTACCTCTGGTCTGCACGTGCAAAAGTAGTGTGTTCTTGATATGTTATTTTAAATGAATTTCGAGTGTGCAAAGGTGATTTCCTGCATGTGCAAAAGGTAACGAGTTTAGTATTTTGTGTCATTTTTCATATTTGTTTTATATTTTTTATTGTTTTCCTCTCATTAAATTTGCTATCAAACCCTAGCTTTTATTCTCTGTTTTTTTATGTTGAAACCTTTTAGAAACTCCATTAATATGTGTTAATCCTAAGTTATTGAGATATTCTTAAAGGTTAAATTTTATCAACTGACTCCTTATATCACCATTGTTGTTCATCATGGTAATATGTACCCTTTATGATTTTAAACCTTTCTTGAGTGGTATTCTTAATATGTTCTATTATGTCTCTTGTCTTGAAGATTTACAATAGATTGAATAATATAGGCGGTCAAAGGACCAAATCATTTTATTGAGCTTATTATATGTCATCATTGTCAATAACTTGAATAAGGATTAATCTCATTATTTTAGAACCTTAGCAATGTCTGAGTTTTCCCATTACCACTCATTGTCATAGAAGTATTTGTCAAGTTTTTAGCATTAGAACCAACCTTTGATGAGTAATCTTGTGAATTAGGAATTTCAACATTTAATGTGAGATAACATTCATCATGGATATTGGATACGTTATATGTAGGGTGATTGGTAATATTTTATCTCCCACATTTGTTTGGGGATTGCCAATTGCTTAAGTCTCAAGTGATTGATTTAATGAATTAAATGTATTATTGATATATCGAGGCCAGGCCGGATTTGGGTTTGTGCAGCCCGGTCTACTGCACAGGGCTTATAAATCTCAGGGCCCTCACATTTTTAATTTACACTAGGCCCAATTGAAATTAATATATAAATAAAAAATACACAACATATTATTTATTTATATAAGTGGTACGGGTACGACACCTATATGGGACACATAGTTGTCGAGTTATTTCAAATTTGATACAACTGTAAAAGTACTTGTTTAAACAAGTACGTTCTCTAATAGTAAAAAATTAAATATTGATAAACATATAAAATATGTTTGGAAAGCATGCAAATTTGCAAAAAGAAGCTGTATAACCACATCATTTTATAGAATGATATTTTATTTATTAATATTATATTATTATTTATAGTCAATCTTTTTCTTAACTAATTTAATATAAACTATAAATTTATTAATGTAAATTCTTGGAAAATAAATATATATATATATATATATATATATATATATATATATCAATTTATAACTTTCTTATTTATAATTTTACTTATTATTTCTTAATTTTATTTATCAGTTCAAGCTAGTGATGACAATAGGAAGGGTATGGGTAGGATACTATAGTCACATCCCCATACTTGTGGTTGTAAAAATCCTCGAATAAAATCCTTAAAAAAAGATCAGAGATCTGGGACGGGGGGTTAGTTATGCAAAGGGAAGGTGTTAGGCACCCAAAGCATTTACGGTACTCTGCAGGAACCTTTTTTGAAAATTTGTATATGTGTGCTAAAAAGAGTATATGTACAAAATGGATGGTGGGGGGAGAAAAGAAGTATTTTTTATAATTTTTTTGGTTTGATAGAACTTCCAATGAGTTTCAGGCCTACATACCAACAATGTGCAATGTTGAAATCAAAACCAAGTAGTTCGGCTAAAAAATTAAAGTTGTGTGTTGATTAATTTTAGGAAAAATATTAGTTTAGAAAAGCCACAAAGAGCTCAATAAGTTTAAATGAGGTTAGGTGTTTTTAGTCTTTTGAAAATAAAAGTCAAAGTATTGTTAAATGAATTGAAAGTTTATTAAGAAAATAAGTTTGAAAATGCATGGACTTAAGTCCAAGTTTTTTATGAAAGCGGTTTGAGTTTTGAAAACAAGAATCCTTTGAAAAAAGAGGTAAGATTTTGAAAATTAAAGAATGGGGAGGAGATGAAGAGGCTAACCTATGTGCGTAAAGTAAAAGGTAAGGGTAAAGAAAGATCTAACCGGGTGAGAAGCCTAGTACTTGAAATCAAGAGCCAATACCATATCTCATCCTTTGGATTACCACATAAGCAACAAAGATTACCACATAAGCAACAAATAACCAGACAAAAAAACTAAGCTTCAGATGAATCAATGCTTTTAGGTGAACTCTTGTCTTAAGAAAAATGGACGAGAATGATGTATTTGGAGAAATCCACTCTTAATTGATTATAACGGAATAACTGCATACAAAGATAATAACCAGACAAGGCAGAATAACACCAAGGTGTTGAGATATCAAGTCGAGGCAATGGTCCTAATCCTAAGTCCAAAGATCAAGCTCCAAGCACCAATATAGTAACCAAGTCCAATTAAAAGTTTTTTATGTTTAGGTTGAATTATTAAGTATTTTGGAAAAGAAAAATAAAGCTCAAGTGAGCAAATTCAAAATAACGAAAATAAAAGGCTCAAGTGAGCAATGGAAAAATGACATAGAAAATAAAATGCTCAAGTGAGCAAAGCAAAAATGACATGAAACGTAAATGCTAAAATTAAAGGTGCATAAAAATAAAGAGCATAAAATTAAATGCGGAAAGTAAATAGCGAAAAAAAAAAAACAATTAATAAAGGTTAGCAAGATGACCATCTTGAAACTTGTCAAGTATATCATCAAATTGTTAATTGTTAGTTGTCAGCAAGGTGACCATTTTGAAACTTACGCATGAAGACTTGCCTGAAGCTTGATAGAATCAACGCGACCACGCGACAAGTTTCAATTGTTTTTTGTCAAGTATATCACCGATTTTTGAAATTATCACATCACTTGATCAAAGATGATTGAGAATTTCAAATGGACAAGATTAATGGGAACTTGCTAGAAGCTTGATTAGAAATCAATGCGACCACACGACAAGCGCCACACATGTTGAACCAAGATCAAAGCTCAAGTAATCTTTTGGGGCTTATGTTAGAACATTAAAGTTCATGCCACCAATTGATCACTTTCTCCGAGTCGGGACAAAAGAAAAAATAAGATGAAGAAGAAGAAATGATTTTCAATTTTTATCTTTTTGCATCAGATGAATTTATTTTGGTCTAACTTCGTCAAAATCAATCAACTTTCTTGGTGGATTTGGTCAAGAGATCAACACCCAAATTTCATTGATGTTGGGAAATTTGTGACTCAAAAATAAATTCAAAAGGTCAGCAAGATAAAATGAAAAAATCAAATAAAAGGATTAAAAGTAATTTTGAAAATAGGTTATTTAATTGAACTTTATTACGAAATACATAAATAAATTTTTTTCATCAGTAAAATTCAAGAAAATTATCCAAAGTCAAATAGAGATCAACAAGTGTTGACAAATTTTTTGAGAATTTTTTAAAGTTAGAAAATATTTTTAGAAAATAAAATAAAAGGTGAAATAAATAAAAAAATGGCAAAATATAGTAAAATCAAAAATAAAAATAAAAATAAAATGAGGTCACCAATATTTGTCAAATGACCATTGGATCCTTCCATAATTTTTTCATAATTCTAAAATTTCAAAAAAGTATTTTAAAACAATTAAAAACATCAAATAAAAGGGAAAAATCATAAAATATATCAAATCTGAAAATAAAATTATGAAAAAATAAAATTCAGAAAGATAATATTTCAAAATATTTTTGTGAATTTTTTCAGAGTCAGAAATGAATTTTATATGATTTTTTGAAGTTTAAAACATTTAAAATATAAAAATCAAAAAATAAAATAAAAACCAAAAAAATCTGGACTATTTAATCAATGTCAAAACGCGTTAGTAGCGGTCGATGGATCGACACGCGATGCATATTACGGACCTTATGGAAATTCACACCGGATCAACCTATTAAAAATAAAATAAAATATAAACGAAGAAAAATGAGGGACATTGGATGTGATTTCATTTTAAACGCGCTGGCAATCTGAACTATCCATATGTGTAAGAACACGGTAGGCCATAGTCAATGCGCGTGTTTATAACAACGAAATGTCAAACCAATCAGATTAAAACATTTGGCCAATGATCATTGGTTGAAGAACGACACGTAGGTCGTCTTCAACCTCTAGCCACCTGCGAATTGGGATTTTATGAGATTCTTCAAATTAAATTGTTTGAAGCTCAAACCAGTATCATCAGAATCGTCTTCTCAAAATGATCCTAACCTTACCTCAGAAAAATTTATTTATACTAAGCAGAGAGAATTTTAAGAAAAAAAAGAATAATAACGAGCTTTTATTTTTGAAATTGCAAGTTCAATTCTCAATGAAAACAAAAATGGCGAAGATCACAAGGATCAGGGAGATGATGAGAGTACAATGATGCTTTACTTTACAAGGTTTGATGGAGATTCCTACTGAACAAAGTTCAATATTCGAGCTCTAAAACGGACTTGGATAGCAAGATTCAAGAAGCAAGGCACGATTCTTGTTCATTAGCTTCTGAGGTTCAAGGAAGATGAATGAATGTTTAATTTCAAACTAGAAGTGGTTTAAACAAATTGAAGTTGCAGAAAATTTTTATGGAGGAAGTTTGGCAGAGGTTTTTGACTATCAAAGCTTGAGGAAATGAGTGGAATGACCTGCTTATTTATAGGAGAAGTGAATGGGATTAAAAGAGGTGTATGATACAATTTGGAGCTAAATCATGCACATGCATCATGAGCAAAGTGTGACTTGCAACTTGTCAAAACTCAAAAAATTGTTTTATCCTCTAATCAAGCTTGGCAACTTTATTAATCATGTTTAAGTCAAAGCAGCATCAATTTGATCATTAGAAGCCACATTATTGAAAACAAAATCTAACCGATGGAAACTTGGGTTTAAGGCACCCTCTTTACAACCATGGTTCTCCTCACTCAAGGACCTTTATGATACAATCTTGGACTCTTTAAAGATGAGATTACAAACTTTACAATGCACTTGGAAAGGTAGCATTTTGCATCTTGAGCTAAAAGTTATGATCATTTGAAATCACCAAAAACACATTGACTTTTTCACACTTAGAAATATTTCTAAGTTTGGCAAAAAATGACCTATAATTTTTTCAATCCAAAAATGGCCTTCTATTCAAAATTTCCTCTTGATTTTCAAATATGAAATGAAGTAGATATCTCAAAGACCATTTTTCAAAAAGAACCAACTAAAAACACCAAAAATTGAGCAAGTTATGGCCTTGTGAAGTTGATGAAAATTTGTGAAATGACCTATAATCTTTTGACTTTTTCAAGCAACCTCCAAACACTTTCAATCTTCAAAACTTGCATGGAGATAGAGTTCATGTCTTCAATATTGTTATGAAAAAAGAATGACCTCAAGGTGATAAGTCATGATCAAGATATGATCTCTTGAAGTTGATTGACCAACAATTGAGAAATTCATCAAGGACTTGTAATCTTTTGACTTCATAGGCAAATTTCCAAGCATTTTCTCTTCTTACCAATTGAACTAAGTTGTATTAGAAATCCTTAGGTTCATTGTGAAAGAAAATTTAGCTTAAGGATACAAGGTATGACCAAGTTATGATCCTTTAAAGTCATACAAGATGAATAAAGCATCAATAGAGAGTGGGTAATCATAGACTTCTATTAAAATCTTTTCATCAATCAAACTCCTTGGATCCAAGAATATTTATATTATAAGTCCTCTTAAGAATCAAATGACTTTGAAATCATCCACAAACTTCACACAAATACCAAGATATGGTCTTTAGAAGTCCAAAACCCTAATTCAAGGTAGATGGCCATAAAATGGTGAATTCTTTGAATTTGATGATCTATTTCAAACATGAAGCATATAATCAATATGAGAGCCATGGTATATGATAAGAGAAGTATTTAATGGAGACAATACTTTCAAAAATTCTTAAGAATTGAGGAGAGGCATTGAAATAAACACATGAACCTATTGACTCCTTGAATAAGAGACTTGTGTACCATTCACCTACAACATTCGAGTGAAGTATACTCACATTATTGTTAGTCAAACATCAATCATCACATACATTCAATGGTGTTTGGTGATCTCCCAAGCGAGCCAAGGGTAAGAGAGAGAGAGAGACCAATTGATCTTTGTGTAATGCAATGGTATGAAGTATGAAACATTTTTAAGTAAAAAACGCCCATAAATTTGATCGTTAGAAGCCACATTATTGAAAACAAAATCTGACTTCAATGGAAACTTCAGTTTCAAGGCACCCTCTTTACAACCATGGTTCTCCTCACTCAAGGACCTTTATGATACAATCTTGGACTCTTTAGAAAGCTGAGATTATAAACTTTACAATGCACTTGGGAAGGTAGCGTTTGGCATCTTGAGCTAAAATTTATGATCATTTGAAATCACCAAAAACACACAAACTTTTTCACATTTAGAAAAATTTCTAAGTTTGGCAAAAAATGACCTATAATGTTTTCAATCCAAACATAGCCTTCCATTCAAAATTTGCTCTTGATTTTCAAAGATGAAATGAATTAGATCTCTCAAAGAGCATTTTGAAAAAAGAACCAACCGAAAAATCCAAAAATTGAGCAAGTTATGGCCTTGTGAAGTTGATGAAAATTGTGAAATGACCTATAATCTTTTGACTTTTTCAAGCAACCTCCAAACACTTTCAATCTTCAAAACTTGTATGGAGATAGAGTTCATGTCTTCAAAATTATTATGTAAAAATAATGACCTTAAGGTGATAATTGATGATCAAGATATGATCTCTTGAAGTTGATTGACCAATAATTGAGAAATTCATCAAGGACTTATAATCTTTTGACTTCATAGGCGAATTTCCAAGCATTTTATCTTCTTACCAATTGAGCTAAGTCGTATTAGACATCCTTAGATTCATTGTGAAAGAAAAATGAGCTCAATGAGACAAGGGATGGTCAATTTATGGTCCTTTGAAGTCATACAAGATGAATGAAGCATCAATAGAGAGTGGGCAATCATAGACTTACGAAATAATCTTCTCATCAATCAAACTCCTGGATCCAATCATATTTATATTAGAAGTCCTATTAATAATCAAATAACTTTGAAATCATCCACAAACTTCACACAAATACCAAGATATGGTCTTAAGTCCAAACCCTAATTCAAGGTAGATGGCCATAGAATGGTGAATTCTTTGAATTTGATGATCTCTTTCAAATATAAAGCATATACTCAAGATGAGAGGCCATGGTAGATGATAAGAGAAGTCTTCAATGGGATACAATACTTTCAAAAATTCTTGAGAATTGAGGAGAGAAGGAATGGAAATAAACACATGAACCTATTGACTCCTTGAATAAGAGACTTATGCACCATTCACCTACAACATTCAGAGAGTGAAGTATACTCACATTATTATTAGTCAAACATCAATCATCAGATACATTCAATGGTGTTTGGTGATCTCCCAAAGGCAAACCCAAAGGTAAGAGAGAGAGAGAGAGAGAGAGAGAGAGAGAGACCAATTGATCTTTGTGTAATGCAATGGTATGAAGTATGAGTGAATCTTAGGGGCAAAAATTACGGTACAACAATATCCATTTGGGTAACAATATTAGCACTCGTACCCGCGCCCTCTGGGTATGTAAATACCCAAACTCGTACCTGTTACCCTCATTTCTAATAAAGAATAAATATATGAAGTGTAAAATATAATATTATTTTAAGTTGTTAAGAATATTTAATTTTTTTTAAGAAACTTTTGTTGAATTATTAAATAAAGGAACACTTATGTTACAAATGTAATGGTTTAACATCGATGTATTTTTAAAAATCGATAGATATTTATTTTAATATAATAATACAAATTAAAGTGTGTATGGGTAGTGGTTACCTTAATTTAGAATCTATAATTGAGTTATATGATTAGTGTACTATGATAGTTGACCCTTAAATCAACGATTGAGCGTTTTGACCTAGTTTTGCGCATAATTTTGTTTCAATCATGATCTTTCTTGTACATTTTGTTTGAGATCATTGAAAATGATTTAGCTACTGACTTATAGATTTCCATATCTAATTTAATGAAATAGTTACTTAACTTCCAAGTTTCGATTATGTTGTATTGTTTAAAGGCATATTTCTCCTTTGTCATTTGAATTGACTAATTATTGGAGTATGATACCTTATGTTTCTTAGCAATTTTAGGATATTTCTCACAATTTAATTGTATTTAGATATGAATTTGTCTTAGTGTTGTAAGTAGAGATATAAAAGCTAATCCTTAGCGGTACAATTCTTAGGAACTAGTTTGATACTTGTATAATTCTTCTAGGTTACTCTTGCATGATTAATTTGCAATCTTTTCCTCTACTTTAGAGATGTTTAGGATAGATTTAGAATATGTATATGTTATCCCATATTTGGAAGTCACAATGCGTGCCTGATTTTTTGTGAAAAATACGTCTTAGGCCATTTTAGTGTAGATTTTTGGTTTCCAATTTCTTTTGATTGCTAGTTATATTTAGCATTTCATTTGAGGACTATTGTGATGAATTTAGCTCGATCTCGATATCGTTTATGGGGTATTTTTATTATGTGTGACTTCGATTTTCCATTCTTATGTTTCTATACATGTTCATATCCCATTTCTTCGCATTTGGATCATATTTTGTCTTGTTATGTGAGTATGTAACTATTTTCCGCCTCCTTGTTATTTTGCGTGTTTGTTGACTTGTCCAAGGTAAATTGAGGATATTTGGTTAGTTACCTAATCTTGGTACACTAACATACCACTTCATATCTGGTTTTGTTTGCGCTTTAGACGCATTTGGCTGTGTTTTCTCATGACACAAGAAACATACATTATGTTATTTTGTATGGATATGTACCTTTATCGAGTGTTACGATTGTTATGAGGGCGTTCTGCTATGTTCATATATTGCATGATATTACTTTGTGGATTATATTGATCGAGCTATTTCTGACTATTGCTTTGTGAAGGTGAAATACACAAGAAAGGGGGGGGGGGGGTTGAATGGGGGTTTTGAAATTAAAACAATTTGATAAAGTTATTTTTATTCTGGTTCATTTAAACTCAAACTACTCCAGTCCACCCGTCAAGGTGATTTTCCTCTCTCAACGAGGTCTTAATCCACTAATCAAATCTTTGATTACAACCATGATGACATCTGCCAACTGTGACACCCCAAATAATTCAACTATTAAATAATTAGAAATTTAATTATTAATTTAATTAAAGGTTTAATTATTGGTTATTTTGAATTAAAGTTTAATTAATTAATTAATTAATGGATGGTTAGGGGTGTAAAGTAGAATTAGGAGGTGTGCGGTAAAAAGCTCTAATTATTCTAATTATGTTATTTTATTTAATTGGAATAATATAAAGGAATAAATAAAGGAAACTCAGAAGAGGAATTAGAATTTCATTCTACGTACTTTGGAGAAGAGAAGAGAAAGAGGAGAAAAAGCCAAATCGTCGAATTCGAATATTCATCGAGGTAAGGGTGATTTGATCAGTTATTATGCCTTATAGGTTTGATGATCAATAGAATAATTTAATCCGTTAGGAATCTCGAATTAGGATTCTAGGTTGTGCCTAACGTTATGATTCGGTAATAATTCAATTGGAATTGATAAGAGCGATTAATTGTGTGGAATGATTGTAGGTTAATTAGAAAACATAATTACGTGGTCAATTGGATGTGAAAACACATGAATTAATTCTGTTCTGGTGTAAGATGGAGTTTGGTGGTGAATGGTATTGATTGGGATTGCAAACAGTGAAGAATAAATTGGTTTTTAGGTGAAAAATAGCAGTATGGGTCGACACACGGGACTATGAATCGATGCAAGTAGGAAAATCTTTGAAAACCAGAGGCGTGGAAAATCATGCATCGATGCATAGAGTCATGCATGGAATCATAAGGCAAAATTTGAAGCTATGCATCGACACATACGTGTTATGCATCGATGCATCTTGAACAAAATTGAAAAATGCCAAAATTTTAATTGTATGCATCGGCCTTGATACGATGCATGTGTCACATGCTGTTTATGTATTGATGCATAGGCTTATGCATCGATGCATCTTTGTCTTTGGAACAGAATGGAACTTTAAAGCGGTTTTGGTCATATCTTGCGACCGTAACTCCGATTTAGGCATAGTTGGTATCGTTGGAAAGCTTAGAATGAGTACTATCTATTAAATACATTTAAAACCATAATTGAGATCTTGAAGGATTAATATGGCTTGTAGCAAGAATTGTTGTAATTCATGAATTATTAGTTATATACTTGTTGTATGCTAATTCCATGTTGTAATTAATGTTATATGTTCATGATTTGTTGTTATCATGTGTTATTGTTGCTATGTGTGGAATAATGTTGTGTGATCATATTTGTATTTGGATTGTTGCATGCATATGCATTCGGTGATGGTTAATTCCCATTGTGTGGAATTGGACCTGCGATAATACCGTACCAGTGGATATTGGTGGTGAGGCTGGATTCTTGACCTAGTGGTGTATGGGTGAATCGTTGTTAGCTCTGTTTCCATGGTGTAAATGGAACAGGGTGTGAATTTAGTTCACATTTGGTACCACATGCATTGAGTCACGGTGCATATGTAATTATAACATGTTAGCTTTGGTTTCTAGTGTTATAATTGCATTGATTGTTATTATATGCATAATGATTTAATGTGAATTGTATTTGTGAGATAGATACGATGATGCTAATGAGGGTGGAATAATGTATTGATTGTTTTATTGTTTTAAAGAAACGTATAATGCATTTTAATTCTTGATGAAATCTCACCCTTACTTTGATGATTTCAGATTGAAGTGATTAGCTACTCAGGAATTGGTGAGAATGGCTTATAGAGCTATGCTATTTAGATAGTCGCGTGTCGATGTCATGCTCTGGTAGTTATAACTGGGGAGCGATCGTTTGGAATTTTAAGAATTAAACTTGTTTCTTTTGAGTTTATGTTTGGAATAACTATGAATTGTGTTTATTCGGGTTTTATGTATTCGATGTGTAAAACATAATTGTTGGTTGAATCGTTTAATAAAGTTCTTCATAAATGCATGACTATTGTTTGATGTTTTATTTACTATTTTGAATTTTAAATTGTGGCCGCCTTTCATTATGTTAAAACTACGATTAAATATATAATTCAGGAAATTAGAAGGGTGTTATAATAGTGGTATCGGAGCATAGTCGGTCGTGTCTTAGTATCGTTATCCCTTTTGTATGTGATTAGTGCAAGGCAACAGCCGATACTTGTGTTCTAATGTGATTGTTTTGTAATGTTACAAAACAATGGCGAAGAGTAACGAAAGAGCGATGTTGCTATCCTGAAGATTTGGGAATGCTATTTGGTGTGCTTTGAGGGAATCGTGGGAGATGAATGTGAGTCCTGTTGGGAATTTTAAGAGGAATAATCCTCCATTGTTCAAAGGCACTCATGATCGAAGGTGCTAGAGATGGTTGAAGGAGATCGAAAGGATCTTAGGTGATTGTTGTGTGGAAGAGTGAAGGTGAGGTATGGTACTCACGTCTTTGGCGATGGCCGGTGGATTGCTACGGTGAAATGGAACAAGATGGTATTGCACTAAATTGGGTTTGTGTTTAGGAGAGCTTTTCTAAGGAGATACTTTCTTGAAGATATTCGAGGCAAGAAGATTGAGTTTTGGAGCTGGCAGGGACCAATAAGGCGTAGTGGTATGCTTCAAATTCTTGAGTTGGCGGTACTATGCTCGTTACAACAACGATGCGAGATGGAGAATTTTCCAAATGTATCAAGTTTGAGAATGGTCTTCGTGATGAGATCAAGCGGTATCAAGTATCGGTAGCATCGGGTTTCGATTTGGTAGGTAGTAGTAGGATTCTAGAAGAGGATCTTGCTAATACTCGGACAAATGCTCGGGGTATGTTGATCGGAGGAAAGCAGCAGATGATGGTGAAACCTTATGATAAGAATAATAGAGATCCGGTGGTTGGAAGAAGCCTAGTGGGGAGATTCTAGTGCTCCTCAAGGTGCTACGAGTGTGGTGAATGGGCATCGACTAATGAATACAAGAATGATGGGGAAGTGCTCAACTATGGGAAAATTGGTCATGTAGCTACCGATTGCGCAAGGAAGGTAACTTGTTACAAGCTTGTGGTGAAGAAGGTCATACTAGTCCATGATGTACTAAGCCAAAGAAAGAACAATGGTGGTAAAGTGTTGGCTTTATGCGGATCGAGAGACTAAGCGGATGATCGGTTGATTAAAGGTACATGTTTTATTAATGGTATACCTTTGATTGCGATTATTGATCTTGGGCGACACATTCCTTTATTGTTTGGATTGTGCTAAAGAGTTGGACTTGGATATTTCTAATATGGATGGAAGTATGGTTATTGACACTCTTGCGTCGGGTTTAGTGCCACGTTTGTTTGTAGGAATTGTCTATTGTGATTTTTGGTAGAGGTTTCGGTATGGATTTAGTGTGCTTACCGTTAGAACAACTTGATATCATCCTTGGAATGAAGCGGTTGGAATTCAACGGGTTCATATCAGTGTTTTGAAAGCCGGTTATTTTTCTGAAGAGGCTAGTGTAGAAGATGTGACTATGGGTTAAGCGGATGAATTTAAACATTAATGATGGTCTTGTAGTATTTATGTTGTATTCTTGACGGAGGTGAAAGGAAAAGCTAAAGTGATGAATTTCCCATGGTAAATGAATTTCGAGTGTTTTAGGAAGATGTTAGTGAGTTGCCACCTGAGAAAGAAGTGGAATTTACTATAGATTTGATTCTTGGAACTAGTCCGGTGTCGATGGCGCTTTATCGCATGTCGACATCTGAATTATCTAAGTTGAAGAAGCGATTAGAGGTGCTTGAGAAGAAGTTTATTAGTCCTAGTGTATGGCAGTAGGGTGCTCGGTGTTGTTGGTTAAGAAGGAGGGTTGATGAGGCTGTGTGTTGATTACAGGCAGTTGAACAAAGTTACAATCAAAAATCGGTATCCATTGCCGAGGATTGATGATTTGATGGATCAATTAGTTGGAGCTTGTGTATTCAGCAAGATTGATTTGAGAGGTGGATATCATCAGTTAAGTGTGAAGGCGGAAGATATTCAAAAATTGCATTTAGAGCGAGTATGGACATTATGAGTATTACTGTATGCGTTTGGAGTTACTAATTCACCTGGTGTTTTCATGGAGTATGAACATGATATTTCATCCGTATCTTGATAAGTTTGTGGTGGTCTTTATTGATGATATTCGATTTATTTAAAGAATGATGAAGAGCATGCGAACATCTTAGAGTTGTATTGGAGTTGTTGAAGAAAGAAGCTTACGAAGTTGTCTAAGTGTGAGTTATGGTTAAGTGAGTAAGTTTTCTTGGTCATGTGATTCCAAGAATGGCATTGTTGTTGATCCTATGAAGGTAGAAGCGGTATCTAAGTGGGAGCGAAAAGAATGCTTTTGAAATCCGTAGTTTTCTTGGTCTTGCGAGGTTATTCGAGAAAGTTCATTGAAGGATTTTTCGAAGTTAGCTTTGTCGTTGACTAAGTTGACAAGAAAGGATCATTTGTATGTTTGGGATTACGAATGTGAGAAAAGGATTCCAAGATTTGAAGAAGATTGACTAGTGCTCGATTATGATTTTCGAATCTGGAGAATCTTTTGTTATTATTGTGATCGTCATTGATGGGATTATGTGGTGTTTTGATGCAAGATAAGCGGGTTGTGGCTTATGCTTGAGACAATTGAAAGTTCATGAAAAGATTAGTCGACTCATGATTTAGAGCTGGCGTGGTATTTGTTGAAATTGTGGAGGCATTATTTGTATGGTTCTCGATTTGAGGGTATTCGGCGATCATAAAGGTTTGAAATATCTCTTTGATCGAGAAAAAGAAAGCTAAATATGAAGTGGTTAGAATTTATGAAAGATTATGATTTTGGTTTGAATTACCATCTGGTAAAGCAAAAGCGTTGTTGCGAATGCATTGGCGGGGAATCCTTGCATATGTCTATGTTGATGGTGCGTGAATTGGATTTAGTTGAAATTGATTTGAGTTTGGTATGCGAGACTACTTGATAGCGTTAAATTGGGAGTGTTGAAGTTGATCGATTTGTATTCTTGAGGAAATTGATTGGACAAAAATCGATGTTGGTTTGTTGGATAAATTGACGTTAACCAAGGTCAAGGAGGTGAATTCGAATGGTGAGCGGTGTTATGAGATTTGGTGATAGGGTATGTGTTGGGAATTGCGAGAACTTGGAAGAGTATTTTGGAAGAAGGACATCGTAGTGGATTGAGTATTCATCTTGGTGCTACTAAGATGTATCATGACTTGAAAAAGTTGTTTGGTGGTGGAATGAAAAAGGAAATTCTTGAGTTTGTTTATGCTTGTTTGGTTTGTCGAAGTCAAAGATTGAACATCGAAACGAGGGATTGATGGAACCCTTGTTTGTTCCAGTGGAAATGGGATGGCATTTCTATGGATTTGTGTCAGTTTGAGAGGACAGTAAAAGATTGTGATTCTATTTGGGTTATTGTTGATCGGTTGATGAAATATGCTCACTTTATTCCGATAAGAATGGATTATCCTATGGAGGTTGGCGAAATATGTTGAGAAGATTGTAAGTTTGCATGGTATTCCTTCTAGTATTATGTCGGATAGAGATCCGAGGTTTACGTCTAAGTTCTGGACGGGATTGCAAGAAGCTTTGTTGAGGTTGAGTTCCGCTTATTATCCGCAGACAGATGGTCAGACGGAGAGAACGATTCAGTCGTTAGAGGATTTGTTGTGAGCTTGTGTGTTGGAGAAAGGTGGAGCTCGGGATTATTATTTACCATTGATTGAGTTTACCTACAACAATAGTTTTCATTCGAGTATTCTTATGGCTCCGTTTGAGGCATTGTATGGTAGGAGGTGTCAGACACCGTTGTGTTGGTATGAATCTGGAGAAAGTGTTGTGATTGGACTGGAGATTATCAGGACTTGAGGAAAAGATTAAGATGTTTCAGGGAAGATGAGAGCTTCTCAGTCGCTTGAAGAGTTATCATGATAAGAGGAGGAAGGATCTCGGGTTTAGTGAAGGAGATCATATGTTTATCGTTACTCCGTGTTGGTATTGGTCGAGCTTTGAAGTCGAAGTTGACTCCGCACTTTATTGGTCCGTGTCAGTTACCAAGAGGGTTGGAAGAGTTGCTTGTCAGTTGCTTTCACCGAGTGCTTGCAATTTACATGATGTCTTCCATGTATCTCGGTTGAGGAAGTACATTGTTGATCCGTCTCTGAGATTCGGGTAGATGATATCTGGTGCGAGATAATTTGTTGTTGAGGCATTACCGCGAATGAGATCGGAAGTTGAAGCGGTTGCGAGTTAAAGAGATAGCGGTGAAAGTAGCTTGAGGAGGACCGGTGGAAATGTCACTTGGGAACTGAGAGTCGGATGAAAGACTCGTATCCCAAACTTTTCGTCAGGTATGTTTTCGAGGGGCGAAAACTCTTTTAGTAAGGGAGAGTTGTGACACCCAATAATTCAACTATTAAATAATTATAAATTTAATTATTAATTTAATTAAAGGTTTAATTATTGGTATTTTGAATTAAAGTTTAATTAATTAATTAAATAATGGATGGTTAGGGGTGTAAAGTAGAATTGGAGAGTGTGAGTAAAGGCTCTAATTATTCTAATTATGTTATTTTATTTAATTGGAATAATATAAAGGAATAAATAAAGGAAAGTAAGAAGAGGAATTAGAATTTCATTCGTTGCTTTGGAGAAGAGAAAAGAGGAGGAAAAGTCAAATTGTCGAATTGAAGATTCATCGAGGTAAGGGTGATTTGATCAGATTATTATGCCTTATAGGTTTTGATGATCAATAGAATAATTTAATCCGTTAGGAATCTCGAATTAGTATTCTAGGTTGTGCTTAAACGTTATGATCCGATGTAATAATTCAATTGGAATTGATAAGAGCGATTAATTGTGGAATGATTGTAGGTTAATTAGAAAACATAATTCTATGGTCAATTGGATGTGAAAATACATGAATTAATTCTATTACGGTGTAATATGGGTTTGGTGGTGAATGGTATTGATTGGGATTGCAAGCGATGAAGAATAAAGCGGTTTTAGGTGAAAAATAGCGGTATGGGTCGACACATGGGACTATGGATCGATGCAAGTAGGAAAATCTTTGAAAACCAGGCGTGGGAAAAGCATGCATCGATGCATAAGTGATGCATCGACTCATAAAACAAAATTTGAAGCTATGCATCGACATATGTGTTGTCATCGATGCATCTTGAACAAAAGCGAAAAATGCCAAATTTTAATTGTATGCATCGGCATCGATGCATGTGTCGAACATTTGTTTATGTATTCATGCATAGGCTTATGCATCGATGCATCTTGTTTGGAATAGAATGGAACTTTAAAAAGCGGTTTTGGTCATATCTTGCGACCTTAACTCCGACTTAGACATAATTGGTATTGTTGGAGCTTAGACAAGTACTATCTATTAAAGACATTTTCAAAACCGATGGTGAGATCTTGAAGGATTAATATGGCTTCCGTAACAAGAATTCGTTATAAGTCGTGAATTATTCGTTGCGTATACTTGCTGTATGTTAATTTCATGTGTTATAATTAACGTTATATGTTCATGATTTGCTGTTATCATGTGTTGTTGTTGTTGTCTATGTGTGGAATAATCTTTGTGTGATATTAGTATTTGGATTGTTGCATGCTTTTGATGTGCATGCATATGCATTCTGGTGATGGTTAATTCCCATTGTGTGGAATTGGACCTGCAGAGCCAATACCCGTACCCAGTGGATAGTGGTGGTGAGGCTAGATTCTTGACCCAGTGGTGTATGGGCGAATCGTTGTTAGCTCTGTTTCCATGGTGTAAGCGGAACAGGGTGTGAATTTAGTTCATGTTTGGTACCACATACATTGAGTCTGTATTGCATATGTAATTATAACATGTTAGGATGGTTTCTATTGTTATAATTGCATTGATTGTTGTTATATGCATAATGATTTAATGTGAATTGTATTTGTGATCGATACGATGATGCTAATGAGGGTGGAATAATGTATTGATTGTTTTATTATGTTAAAGAAATGTATAATGAATTTTAATTCTTGATGAAATCTCACCCTTACTTTGATGATTTCAGATTGAAGTGATTAACTTCTCAGGAATTGGTGAGGATGGATTATAGAGCTGTATTTAGATAGTTTGTGTGTCGGTGTCATGCTCTGGTAGTTGTAACACTGGGGAACGATCGTTTTGGAATTTTAAGAATTAAACTTGTTTCTTTTGAGTTTATGTTTGTAATAACTATGAATTGTATTTATTTCGGGTTTTATGTTATTTTCGCTGTGTAAAACATAATTGTTAGTTGAATCGTTTAATAAAGTTCTTCAGTAAATGCATGACTACTGTTTGATGTTTTACCTACTATTTTGAATTTTTAAATTGTGATGCCCTTTCATTATGTTAAAACTCTGATTAAATATATAATTCGCGGGGAAATTAAAAGGGGTGTTACACCAACGTCTTCTTGAAATCTAACCATGACTTGGTTACTCGAGGTACAAGCAGTTCTGACAATAATATGTTTAATAATGCTTCTTATAAGCTATATCACAAGCGTGATGTATACACTATTATACACAAAAATAATAAAAAACTTTAAAGAAAATATAGTGAGCTTTTGAGTTGTTTTAAGAGAGTGTGATTCTGCATGAAGCTTCAAGGTGATGTTCCTTTATATAGGAAATTGATTTGATCCGTTGGGAGTCACGAGGTTTACAAAGGAATGTTGATGATTTGCATTAAGTGCTCTTTTCCATAATCTGAGATCTTCTGCTGAACCGTTACTTTTAATATGTCCGGTTGTGAATTGTGTAACATCATAACTAAGTATGAAATGCGACGGAAGGATAGATATCGAAGTTTGCTTTTAGCGTGTCTTTCTTATCAATAAGAACTTCTTCTTACAAGAGCGCAATTTATTCTTCTTGTTCTTTTAGAACCGAGAACTTTATATGTGCACATTAACACTAGAAGATAACAATATAAAATATTTATCTATCCTAGTTAGAACATAATTATCATCAATAGAATTTGTTATCATCAAAACCTTTTAGAAGATGTAGAACCAAACTATGTTATAACAATCGCCCTTTTATGATGACAAAACATAAATATTTTGTAAAGAGATCCCGAGTTTGATACTCATATGAATATAGTGATAGTGTACTTCCACGAGAATATTCATTCGAATTTAATGAAGATTCGATAGATCCATGTGGCATAAGTTGCTTTCCACATAGATGTTCCTGTTTTATACTTAGACAAAATAGAATCAAGGGTGATATCAAAATGTTTGAGACTTAGTCTACCAGCAACTATGATGTTCAAAATATCTTACGTTCTCCCCTTTTTTGTCATAAATCAAAAAGAAAATGTAGCAAAATAGAAGAAGCTAACAAAGATGCAGATAGAGAAAACGGAAAGAAAATTAAAAAAACATTGCAAAAAAACGCGTTGAGAAAACTAAATCTTAAGAAGGCGGAGCAATTCTTGAGAATAGTGCTTCCAGCATCCCTTTGATCTTAGATGTTGAAGCTTCTTGTTTTCCCATCATCTCCTTGAGCTCTTGGTTTGTTTCATCTTACTTGTCCATCTTTTCGGCCTCCTCATTTCCTTCTTTAAAGCTTCTAGAGTTTGAATAACAAAAGAAGGTGGAGAAGCATCCTTTTCAGCAGTTGCAAGATGTGAGAAGAGTTATGTGAGGGCCGAAGAAAACTTCCTCATTGGATATGGGTTGAAATTTGTTGTTGTTGTTCATTCATTGTTGGGATGGTGATGAAGCCATTGCTCTCAAAAGTAGGTTTGAGAAAAGAAAAAGTGACTTTGAAAATAAGGGTTTCAAAAGAGAAGAATGCAAAATAAGGGTTTTACGATGGTTTTAAAATGGTTAAAGGTTGAGTATATATAGATTTTTTTGAAAACATGCAATTAAATAAATTTAATGAAAAATAATACTCCCTTGTTCCTTTTTAAGTGTCGTTTTAGAAGAATTTTTGTTCTATTTAAGTGTCATTTTATAGTTTAATGTTATAATTTGTCAATTATATCCTTACTTTCTCAATAAATGAGAGAGAGAGAGAGAGAGAGAGAGAGAGAGAGTAGATGAATTTATTAGAAAAGAGAAAATAAATGAGGTATAATAGAAAAATTAACTCTAACAATTCACTATCTTAGTTGAAGAGCTTTATGCTAAAATGATACTTAAAAGGCGAGAGGGAGTAATGATTAAGAAACATAATGATTCGACACGAGGAGATAATGTGAAGATTTTGAGAACGATTACGATGTGACGGTGCCTCAATGCATCAACTCAACCATTTCACTTCTATCGAATTTGAACACGTGTTCATTTTGAGTGACTTAGTGATTAAGTTTGACAAATGTTGATTTGGTGAGCTGCATGCATCTATCTCGGTGACTCATCTTTCGGATCTTCTTGATAGATTCTAATTCATTTATCCTTCTCACTTATGAAGGACAATTGATCGAGATCTTCACAAAAGAAATAATACTTTCGGGATAAACATACATAATTAAGCTGTTCATTATGGGCATAATTCCATGATGAGATGTCTCATAATGAAATTAAACCTATATTGAGAAAGGGTTTTATGAAAAAATCAACCCATTGATGGTGCATGTCAATAAATTTTAATAAAAAATTCCTTACGAATATAGTCCCTAATGAAGTGATGTTTAATTTCTATATGTTTAGCTCTAGAGTGTAAAATATGATTTTAAATAAGCAAATGGGAGAAGTGTTATGCGAGAGGATAGGAATGTTACTCTCGAATATCGAAAGTCCTCAGTGACTTTTCATCGAGCATTTGAGTGCTACATCCGGCCGTAGCTATATATTACGCTTTTGCGTTGATAGTTCAATAGTGGATTGTGTTTCTTTGGACCAAGATATCATATTTTCTCCCAAAATTGGCGACTTCGAAGTTTGTATTTTGTCTCCGACAAAGTCGACATCATAGTATCCTACAAGTTTGTATTCTCTGGATTTTTACGTAACACGAGACCAAGATTAGTAGTAGCTTTCAAATACTTGAAAGTAAGCAACAACGGTTAAGTGAGTTTCTCTAGGATCGATTAAAATATAGAACAAAGACAAACAACATATAAAATATCGGGTCTTGGCCTGATTAAATATAGGAGAGAGCAATCATACCTCTATAGATCTTCGATCTACTTTCCTCTTTCTTTCCAAGATACATGTGGGATGCAAGGAGTTTTAGCAAGTTTGCTATCTGACATGTCAAATTTCTTCAAAAGTTCTTTAACATACTTACTCTGATGTATGTATGTTGCTTCTGAGGTCTGATTTATTTGAATTCCCAGAAAAAATTTGAGTTCTCCCATGAGACTCAATTCAAATTTTACTGTATAGACTTAGCAAATTCTCTCCCAAGGAGGCTTTAGTAGAACCAAAATTATGTCATCAACATAAATTTGACATATCAAAATATCATTTTAAATGTCTTACATAATAAAGTTGTGTCCATTTCCTCTGGTAAAATCTTTTTCTAATAGAAAATTACTTAGTCTTTCATACAAAGCTCTGGGAGCTTGTTTTAGATCGTATAAATATTTTTTGAGCTTATAAACAAATCAGGATGTTTTGAGTTTTCAAAACCAGGGGGTTGATGCACATATACTTCTTCATCAATGTAACCATTTAGATATGCACTTTTTACATCCATCTGATAAAGTGTGATATTGTGATTAATAACATATGAAATTAAAAGTCTGATAAATTCTAACTTGGCGATTGGAGCAAAGGTTTCTGTATAGTCGATCCCTTCTTGCTGATTATAACCTTGTCTTTGTCGATCAAGCTTTGTTTCGACTAGTTCTCCTTGTTCTCTAAGCTTGTTTCTAAAGACCCTTAGTTCCAATGTTGAGACCTTTTAGTTTGGGTAAAAGACCCATCGTCATTTACGGTGAATTGATTTAGCTCTTCTTGCATTGCCATGATCATTGTCTTGAAGAGCTTCATCTATAGAAGTTGGTTCAAGGACACGGTCCATGAGAGATTCTTGAATTTACGAATGTTGATCACAGTTACGATTGGATCATCTTTCTTTCGAAATCATTTCTTGAGGATGAGCTCTGCTTCTAGGCGGTTTCTTGAATGGGTCCTTTATATGTTTCTTTGATGGTTTCTTGAGAATCATTTCTTTTAGGACTATCTTCTATCTGAAATATGAACTTTTATATCCATAGAGAATCTTTTTGCTTTGACTTTTTAGGGACAAGCTTATCAACAAATCAGGAATTAATAGATTCTTGCACAATTTGTGTTTCAATGTTATATACTATGTAGCCTTTTAAGTGTTCAGAATATCCTTACATTAAACACTTTTGTGCCTTAGAATCAAATTTATTCAGATTAACTTTTGTATTTAGAATGAAACAAGTACATCCAAATGGATGAAAATAAGAAATGTTGGACTTTCTGTTCTTCCACAGTTCATAAGGGGTCTTCTCCAGAATAGGTCTTATAGAGATTCTATTTTGAATATAACACGATGTGTTCACTACTTCTGCGCATAATTGTTTAGCAATGTTAGTCTCATTGATCATGGTTCCAGCCATTTCTTGTAAAATTCTGTTTTTACGTTCTACAACTCCATTTTGCTGTGGAGTTCTAGGACAAGAAAAATCATGAGAAATACCATTTTCGTAAAAAAGTTTTTCAAAATCTTTATTTTCAAATTCTCCACCATGATCACTTCTGACTTTTACAATTCTAAACTCTTTTTCATTTTGGACTGCATTACAGAAGTTAGCAAACACAAAATGTGACTCATCCTTGTGTCTTAAGAACTTTACCCATGTCCATCTTGTGTAGTCATCTATGATCACCAATCCATACTTCTTGCCACTGATGGATGCAGTTTTCACTGGTCCAAACAGATCAATATGCAGAAGTTCTAATGGCCTAAAGGTAGAAACAACATTTTTTTATTTAAAAGGAGGTTTTGCAAATTTTCCTTTCTGACATGCTTCACACAGAACATCTGAGCTGAAATTCAAATTTGTAAGTCCTCTTACTAGATTGAGCTTGTTAATCTGAGATATTCTTGTCATACTAACATGTCACAATCGTCTGTGCCAGGCCCATTGCTCATTGTCAACAGACATAAGGCATTTAACATTTTGTATCTTAAGTTCAGAAAGTTTGATTTTATAAATGTTATTTTTCCTTTTACCATTAAAGAGGATTGTTCCATCTTTCTGACTAACAGCTTTGCAGGAATTTTGATTAAAGATTATATCATAACCGTTATCACTTAATTGACTTATGGATAACAAATTATGCATCAATCCATCTACTAACAGAACATTAGTAATAGAGGGTAAAGAACCGTTACCGATAGTTCTAGAGCCAATGATTTTACCCTTTTGGTTGCCTCCGAAACATACGTAACCGCCAACTTTAAGTTCCAGACTTTGGAATATATGATTTCTTCTCATCATGTGAGAGCATCCAGTCCGGTACCAAGATCGGTGTTTCAACTTTGCTATCAAAGACATACGCAACATATACTATTTTGTCCTTAGGTACCCATATCTTTTGGGTCCTCTTTGGTTAGAGTTTCTAAAGTTGTTTGAACTTTGGTTTAACATAAGATCTTGCATAATATGAATCACTAGTATATTTTATGTCATGAGGGTGACCATATGTGAAGTGTGATTCGGAGGTATTTTATGACCAAGTCATCTACTTCAGAATAAGGTTTTTCATTTTTAGAAGGCACATGTCCTAAACCCTTTCTACTGTTTCTACTAACTTTATAGATCATTGAAGCCATCTTGCTACTGTCTATGCTATTAGCAAGAAACTCTTGAAAACCAATGTCATATTCTTTTATAATATTATCAGTATTACTTAGAACTTCTGAACCAGATTTTTCTTGAGCTTTTTGTAGATTTTCTTTAAAAACAGAGTTTTCAATTTTTAGTTCTTGAATGATTTCCTTAAGCTCAAAATTTTTTGTTTTAAGTTTCTTAGTATCTTCAAAATCAGATACAAGATTTCGTCTCAGATTCTTATATTTAATTTGAAGCTCCTGATAATTTTCAAGTATTTCAGATAAGCTTTCTTCTAATTCAGCTTTAGAGAAATTAACAGCAAAATTTGGAAATACCTCTTCAGTATCAAAATTAGATTTAGAGGAATACAGGTTGTCGACTATGTTGGCCATTAAATCTATATTGGCTCTTTCATCTTGATTCTATGAAACTTTAGAGGAATATGATAGTCCCATGTTTTCATAAGACTTTTCTTCTTTTCTTGGTACAACCTCTTCCTCGGCTTCTCTTTGAAGCTTAGGACCGTCACTTTTAGTGACCCGGGTTCCTTACATTCGTGAGAGAACTTCTTTGCTTCTAGAATTTTTGTGTCCGGAGGATGAATCGGAGAAGTTGCTAGATCTTAAGGATTTATAAAATTCCTCTCTATTCTTCGAGTTGTTGAACTCTTCTAGAGGAGATAACTCATCTTCTTTTTCGATGATCCTCGAGTTTTCTTCTTACGCATGAAAAGATTTGGAATCATATTTTTGTAGATTTAAGAGCAATAGACTTACTTTTCTTGGGGCTCATCTTCTACTAATTCTATCTTGTGACTTCTTAAAGAGTTGATGAGTTCTTCTAGAAATCTTATTCGAGATCTTTTGCAAGCTTAGAGTTTTCACTATGGGTCTCCATTTCTTGGGAAGACTTGATGACTTTCTTTACATGATCTGCAATAGAATATCCTTTATCCGAAACCTTTAGACCACTACCAAAATTTGAAACCTTGAGAACATTGCTTGCAGTTTCATCTTCCTCCATTTGAATGCTTCGTACTTGAATGAGGGCTTCTGTTTCTTTGACCTCGTGTTGCTTTCATGTTTCATTCTTAAGAAGTCGAAGATGTTTTTAGGCGGAGTCTCTGTTTGTGATCTTCTCATACTCTATACGAGATATCACTTAGGAGGATAGTTACGGCTTTATGGTGATTTTGAATTCCTTCTTCTGCTGATCGACATTTCTTCCTTTCAATCTTCGACCACTTGCGTCAGGAATGAGTGTAGCCATCATTACCATGTCCCAAAGATCAGCATAATGAGCGAAAAGAAACTTTCGATTTTTCCTTCCATTAATCGAAGTTTTCTCCATCAAACATTGGGGTCTGTCGCGATTATATCTTTGTCATCATATTGATCATTGTTGTTACGAACATTTTACGCCATAGTGTTTTCTAGTTGGATCTTTTATCGACACGGTTAAGTGTTTGCACGAGAACCAAGCTACGATGCCAAATGAAGGTTGAAAAATACAAGAAAGGGGTTTGAATTGGGGTTTTGAAATTAAAACAATTTGACAAAGTTATTTTTATCCTGGTTCGTTTGAACTAAAACTACTCCAATTAACCCGTCAAGGTGATTTGCCTCTCTCAACGAGGTCTTAATCCACTAATAAAATCTTTGATTACAACCACGATGACAACTACTGCGTCTTCTTGAAATCTAACCACAACTTGGTTACTCAAGGTACAAATAGTTTACAACAAGAATATGTGTTAATAATGTTTGTTACAAGCTATACCACAAGCGTGATGTATACACTATTTAGACAGAAAATAATAAAACAACTTTGAGAAAAATACGAAGTAAGATTTTGAGTTGTTTTCAGAGAGTGAGATTTTGCGCATGAAGCTTGAAGGTGATGCTCCTTTATATAGGCAATTGATTTGATCCGTTGGGAGTCACTAGAGTTTACAAAAGGAATGTTGATGATTTCCATTAAGTGCTCCTTTCCATAAATACCGATCTTGTCTGTAGCCAGCCGTTACTTTTAATATTTCCATTTATGAATTTTGTAACACATCAGAACTAAGTATGGAATGCTGCCAGAAGGATAGATATCCGAGTTTAAGATGCAGTTTGGTGCTTTCAGAAGTTTGACTTAAACTAAGCAGAACTTCTTCTAATTAGCGTGAGAATTTGAAGGTTGCTTTTAGCGTATCTTTCTTATCAATCAGAACTTCTTCTTACAAACATAATCACAACTTATTCTTCTTGTTCTTTTAGAACCAGAACTTTATCTGTGCACATTAACACTAGAAGATAACAATATAAAATATTTTCTATCATAGTCAGAACATAATTGTCATCAATAGAATTTGTTATCATCATAACCTCTTTAGAAGATGTATAACCAAATTATGTTCTAACACTTTGTTGATGCCAGCTTACTCGAAGTTTTTCGGAGTAGTTACGCTTTGCTTGCTTGCTACAAATTGATATTTGTTTAGTATTATACTGCTTCTGATTTATCTTTCTGCATTTACTGTTTTCTAGAGATCATGAGAAGTAGGAACTTTAATGTTTTCCTTACCATGAGAAGTAGGAATAGAGATGCATGATGGTGTATCCGTTGTTGGATCATGTCAGGAACCCCTCTAGTTTATTTAAAGACCCATTTAGCGCAATTTCGCATTTGGTTTGCTACTTTTGTGTGGTGTGTTTAAAATCCTACCTTGGTAGTAAGTATTCTTGCAGTTGTGTTTACTATTGGTGCTTTCATAGTGGAATGGTGGTTTTAGGGTCCTTTTATGGCAACCGATCTTAAGTTCTAAATGATCAAAGGAAAATAGTGGGTTAGGAATCAACCCCATGATACCTAAATGTGTTTGTTCATATGCTCACTTTTGCAAGTTCCGAGCTCTAAACATGTACCCAAGCTCTTATCGAGTCATATAGTGGGAAAAAGTTCATCTTTTGACCCTCCGCTTTCTCTCGAGTTCGCGGTAATGCCGACACTCGCATTCATATACTCTCGTACATGGTAATTCAATACGGGGAGTGGCCATTTAAATCCAACCACAATGCTTGTTTGTTTCGACTAAAACCTCTCATGTTTTCCCTCTCTCTCTCCGCATTTGATTGTGCATTGAATTGTTTGTGTGTTTTTGCCAAAGCAGTTGTTTGCTTCCTCCCTTTGTTCCCTTGGTTGTTCAACTAAGGTGGGCATTAGGATAGTTTCCCCTAGGACCGCTCGGTTAGGGTAACTTTCCAGCCTAGACATTAGGATAGTCATCCATGCATACTAACATAGGTAGATATTCTCTTTTCATCCTCGACTTAGGGCCACCTTTGTATGCTAGCATTAGGGATAAAGCTAGATAGTTCCCCTTAGATGTTTTTCTTCCCCTTTTGCATGTTAAGACTAAAACCTTTTCTTTATCAAATTTCAAAACATGTTAATAAACTTAAATCCTTTCGCCAAGGTATAAACAATCCACGAACTTCAAATCATTTTGTATTCGGACCTTTTGCTATGAAAAACCTTTTCGATAAGGGTGTTTCTTTCAAATCAGCGAGTTTCTAAGTGTGCGGTGGTGAGCATGAGTCTTTCGGTGAGTTGCAGCATGACACAAATTATAATCCTAATCGCAAGGATTCGAAATGAAATTCTGGTATAGCAGATTCAGATGTCATGACATCTGATCTTACATAAACACACAGGCAAGATAAATCAGTACAAAAAAGGTAGATAACACAACAAAATTGTTAACCCAGTTTGGTGCAAACACACCTACGTTTGGAGGGTACCAAGCCGGGGATAAAGTTCACTATCAACGATCAATTCATAGACCTATAACCAACACCCGGTTGACAATCTACTCACTTAATCACTACCCGATAACCCTTCTACCTAAGAACTCTTAAATATGAGACCCTCTCACTCCCTCAATCACACACAATGATGAACAATTACAATAACAAGGAATAGAAGACACACTTCTATCACAACCTACTTAAGTATCAAAGCCTTTTGCTTTTACCTTAAGACACACCTTGGAGTTGTGGCTTCCTCCAAGAACAATACATATTGCCTATTACCTACAGGTTCGGGGAGTATGGTGACCATCCCACACACCGGGTGTTTCACTATATCTAGCCCTAATGATTACATATTTGATACTCTTGGCTAGCTACCTAAAATAGGTTACAAATTCGTATTTATAACCTATACCCAACTAGATTTGGGCCTTCGATCACAACATTATTAACTATAACAAACTGCAGAAACTTCTCCTACAAGAAAGGTCTTTAGTTTCCTAAATAATCTCCTTATTTTGGAATTATTCACTCTCCTTGATTTCAGGTTGAATCTTCTAGACCTTTAAATATGCCTTTAAATATGCGCTATATATGATGCCTAATATTCTAAATATTCTGCATAATTTAAATCAGAACTAAATCTCAATATTATTCAGCAGCGTGATGTCGAATGCTTCTTCATAGGACATCTTCTTTGACATGTTGTTCCAGTTGTTGAATAAGTTCAACACAACATGTTTTGACATTTCAATAGGACTTCTTATTGTACCTATTCTTCTTAGCAAGTCTACACATCCTATTGTACATTACATTAGTGCTTCTATTATTTGTTTTACAAAAATTAAGCCAATCCTAAAATAAGAGCAATAACACGAAATAGAATTTCTCATATAAAACATTGCAACCCACCAATTTTTTTGAGGAGAACTACGATGCTGATCCTAATTGCACAAATGAGGTATGTAGGCACTAAAGGTTTGCAAGCTACTTAATAAAAACTTTCTTTTGCACATAATACTTTGCATTGTTTCATTTTACCTTAGACATAGGTTGTAGATAGATACCTACACCCTTTAGATAGAAAATAGAAGTGGATACCATAGAGTACTACGGGTGTGCGGGGTGCTAATACCTTCCCCTCGCGTAACTGACTCCCTTACCCGATCTCTTGGTTGTAAGACCATGGTTTCTCCCTATCAGGTTTACTCGATGTTTTCCTTTCCTCTCGTGGGATAAAAAATGTTTAATGGCGACTTCATTGATATTCTATCCAATGATTTCACTAGTAGTTTCAGAGTGGACTTAAGAAATTCCCAAGTATTGTTGGCTATAATACAAGTGATGTAGAGAACTTACCAATTCCATATAGTATGAAGTTGATAAATTCATAGTGATAAAGAACCAACTCACATCTTCCTTTATCTCTTCTTAACCAAGAATCTATTATCTTTATAATTCTTCAAGCTCTACTTTCTATTGATAACTAGAATACTATTACTCTAGTCTTCCATAAAGCGATTAACAAAATACTCCTTGAAGCTCACGCAACATACTAGGGTGTCTTCTACGATACCAATTGAAATTTTTCTAGAACATGCAACACATGTTTATGCCGATGTTTCAACATCAAAATAATGTCACTGCAGATGTTACAACATTTGGTGTCAGATTGAATAGTTATATCAAGGTATAAAGATACTAAAACTTAAATTGCAGAATGATAAATAACACATAGAGTTGTTGACCTAGTTTGGTGCAACATCACCTACTCTAAGGGATACCAAGCCAGGAAGGAAGTCCACTATTAGCAGTATTAGTTTAAAGCTAAATAATCCCGGTTTATAACTTCTCCTAATCACTATCCATGCAACTTCTACATAGGAACCTCCTAAATATGAGAAATCGCCATCTCACTTCCTAAATCACCTCAATGATATCCAACAGTTCCAATCCCAATGAATGTATCGAGAATAACTCAATAAGAAGATCATACTTCTATTACAACACTTATCCAAGACTCTTGACCAAGAATAACATTTGGGTTTGCTTAAAACTTCATCCAGAACAATACTCAACTCACGCCTAAAGGTTTCTTAGTGAGAACATAATGTCGATCACAAGTAACAAAAGATACAAGGGTGACTTACACCACATAATACAAGAGACTCTCAAATCTAAGACTCTAAGCTTCCCTAATTTTACAATTGTTGAAATGTTTGATTACATTAGGTTATGATTCCTCTTTAAATACACAACTTAAATCCATGGGCTTCGAATTCTGCATCCATAAGTTTCTTGATCCATAAGCTAAGTGATGCACCAAGTGTGTTGCAAAATCTCCTTAAATCTTGGAACAAACAATATAAAGTTTCCTAAATTGTTTCAAAGCCTAATTTAGTAACTAATGTACAACTAGAGATATAAATCAAAAGTTTCAGGTTAAATCTTCTTGGCTTGCAAAATTTACTGAGATATATACAAAAGAAATATCACAAACAAATCAAATACGTCAAGATTTAAAAAACAACAACACCTGTTGTATCAGACCACAATGTCATGACACCTACTTCAACATCTGGCTGAAAAACTCCTAACACCAAAGCTATATGATGTTGACAAAATGTCGCACCATCTTGATCAACATTAGTATAGAACCATTTTTTTAAAAATTATGCCAACCTCAAAATCATGAAACTAACAATATTCTAAAATTTTGTCATTTTATCACATGAAAAGAAATCAAATGGATAAATAGAAAATAGAAAAAAATAAAACAAATAAAAGAAATCAAATTTTTAAAGATATTGATAAATATTGTAAGTGAAACATACCAAATTAGTGGTGAAGAATTGTATAAAACCTTATAAAGCTTCATTCATCGTCACTCATGATGATTAGCTTAATAACAAATACAAAAATATCTGATTTTATTTATTGAAAAAATCTACCCTGATTTTTTTTTAAAAATATATGATATTAATGAATAACGACCTTTTGATTTATAATAAATATTCTTTCAGTCCCCGCATCTTTATCTTTTCAAGTTTTTATTGTACTGGAGTTTTATGTATAACTATTAGATATTTAATTTTCACCTGGATCTTTTAGAGTTTTTTATCTTTAAAACTATAAAAATTTGTAGATATCAATTATAAAAGAGACATTATTAAAATTTTAAATATAGACCCATTTGTGGGTGCAGGGTTGAAAACTCGTGTAGTCCATATTGAAACTATAAGAGCGGCCCATTTTAAGTTCTGCTAGAATATGTAACTATCAGTATCATTACAATTATAATATTGAACAATTATATCTTCGACTAAATAAATTAGAGAATTTTTCTTTGCATCTGTTATATCTTCTTTCATGTGGTTGGTAAAATGTCAAAAATATTTTTTAAATATAATATTCAAATAAATTTTATTTTATACAGAAAGAATATTTTTTCATATGTATATCCAAAACGTTTTTTATTTTATATTTAAACTTAATATTAAATGTATTCTGATATGCATAAATAGTAATCATATATTAACAATACAATAAATATATAAATTTAATAATTTGCTTATCGAGAAAAATAATTGTAAAATACAAAAATGATTAAAATAAAATTATAAAAATTTAAAAATACAATTAAAAATTAAATAAAATGTATTTAATTTTTTTTGGATTTTTTTGAAAAATAGAAAAACGAAAAATAAATCAAATAAAATAGTAAAATAAAAAATTTAGGATTTTTAGAGTGGTGTCTCATATTTTGTCACGGTAAAATTTCAATTCAGGGTCGATTTTTTTTACGTCAGTCCGCGTAAAGGCTAGAAATGTAAGGGTCTGATCGCGCAAATTCGATTCCTATAACTCTAATATTGGTTAAAATTGAATATGATTCCTATAACTCTAATATTGGTTAAAATTGATAGAGAATATTCCTTTAACGATGTTAATTTTAATAAAAAATGTAATACATATGTTCATGATAGCAAATGTTGTAGATAGAAAGAGTCGCCACCAACTTTTCTTTTATCCAATTAAGGGAAGGTGAAAAGATCAGGAAAAGACCTTCGTTAGATTCTGAGTAAGGGAGGTGATTATGAAAAGGGAAGGCATTATCACCCTTTCCATCCGTAGTTATCTACGGGCTCTTAATTGCTTTAGCTCACTTTAAAAAAAATCTGCTTTCTGTGTGTGTGTTTGAAAATGTTTTTGAAAAGGTATTTCACTTTGACTTCGTAATGATTCACGCTGGAATGTATACGAAGTGTTCGGAAATGTTTCATTTTGGAAAAGTGTTTTAACTTTGTAAAAGTGTGAGGTGTTAAAAAAGATATTTTGATAGAGCAAGCAATTAAGAGTCTATTACCTACTCAGAACGGTCGTTTATGTGTTATTTTACTTTTCTTTAGAATAGTGTTATCCATACCATTAGTTGGTAGGTAACCCTATTCGTTGGATGTAAAGGGACATTCGAAGGGACATCGGATGGTCATAAAAGGTAACTTGTAGGAGTATCCTAGCACATTCGTAGGGACGATCATCACTTTTCGTAGGCAACAATCGAGGGACTAAATCATGTATTCGTAGGCAACATCGAGGGACTATGATCTTTGATTCGAAGGGACTATGATGATATATTTCGTAGGCAATGGTGCTAAGATACCTCTACGTTCGAGGACTTAACCATTTACTCGAAAGCGAGAGAGAATACCCTAGGGGGTGCATGTGTGAAGAAAGTGTGTTGAGTTCAGATAATTTTATCTTGTGATTAGAGTTAGCTATGTTGATTTTATCTTGCCATACACGCCTAATTTACTAGCAGTTTATAGGTGCGAAAAGTAAATTGCGGAAAGTAAAGTGCGGAAAGTAAATCCTACGCTATTACATGGCTTTGGGGAAGTTACATAATATAGGAGTGCGGAAAGTAAAACCTAATTAAAGCTATTACATCCCATGAGCAGTTACATAATATTAGAAAAAAGAATGCGAGAAAATAAATAACTGAATATAAAACTAATCCTAATATTTTTGGATTTTTTGATATTGTGGAGAATAATCCTAAGTCTAATTGATTTTAATTAATTTTAAAGAAAATATTAGTTAATTCTAACCCTAAATTAATTAATTAAAATGAGAGAGAAAAAAATTAGTGGAAGTTGTCTAATTAATCCTAATTATTTAACCTAATTACTAATTTTAATTAATTATGAAATAAGCAAAAATAATAAAAATATGGAAAAATAATGAAAAATCTTGAAAGCAACACGGAAGAAGCCATCCCTGGAGGCACCCAAGTTGGAACTTACGGGGTTTCTTGTTGGAGGTACCAGTAGGCACTTACGGGGTTTCTGCTGGAGGTGCCGAGTTGGAACTTCTGGGGCTTTCTGTTGGAAGTGGATCCAGAAGCTGGTGCTTTTGGGCGTGGCGCCTTATGATGGGATGCAGAAGCTGGAGCTTTTGGACGTGTTTTTGCCTCTGAGGGGTCCAGAAGTAGGCACTTCTGGAGGTTGTGGCTTCTGGAACCTGAAACATAAAAAACGTTAAGAATTTTGGGAAAAGGCAGGGTTCGAACCCGTGCCTTCTAGGCTGAACACGTGCTGCCTCTGCCATCTGAGCCAACCTGTTTTGGTGTTAGACATATGAAATAGAATGAATACAAAGGAAATTGATTTCTAGGAATCAATTAATCGAAAAGCAGCAGGGTCTTCTTCCCCATTTGAATTTTCAGACCTATAGCCACGGTTTTTACCTACAGATTGCTTCGGTGGCTAAATCCCTACAAGTTTCAAAAATTCAACACAAGCAATATAAATTTAAAATAAAACCATGGTTCGATCCAGTTTGACCTCCACGAACATGAATATGTCCCTAGTTTTGGCCAATTTTTCCTAAATCAGAAAGCCCTAATCCAAGGTTTTAAACCCTAGCCATGGTGAATCCTTCGTTTTGTACCTAAGCTTCAATTAAACTATCCAAACATGATCAAAACTTCATCACAAACACAAATGCATGGTTAAATTAAATTGATTATGCATAAAAGTAAGAAAACGATTTTGAGTTAGAGGTATGCAAACCGTGACTTGGATGTACTGATTCTGGACGTCTGGATGCGTGAGAATGATTGGAATAGGTTCCTGGGACCTTGAGGATGCTCGTTCAATCCTCAAAACTCCTCGAATTGGCCTCCAAAGTTGAAACCGAACTTGGCTTTTCTTACAAGTTTTCTTGAAATTTTTTAGGGTTCTTGAGGCAAGGATTTCGTCTCTTGTGCATTTGGAATCATTATGTATTTATACTAGAGTGATTTAGGTCAAGCATTGTCAACAAATATCACTGCCAATCAATGAAAGATAATTTGATTTGGAATCAAACCAAATATTGCCTTTTTGAGCCAATTTCTATCAAATTACTTGCGAATTTCAATTATTTCGAAATAATCAGACTTAATTGGCTTGCTTGGACCTCAAGGATGAGAGAAAATCCATCTTGCATTTAAAATTTGATTTTATATCTTTTATTTTAATTAAATTGGTTTTAAATGATTAGAAATCCAAAATAAATAAAAAATAAAAGATAAAAACGTGGCCTTGGGCTTGGAGGTTCCAATTCAAATAAGGAACAAGTTTGAATCAAGAAAAGTTAGGCCCATTTGGAAATTTTTAATTTTCTCAAGTATTTCTCTTTGTGCACCTCCTCAAAAATGCTCAACTTGCACAATGTGTATCTTGCTCAATTTTTAACATTTTGGGTGTTCTTGGACTTTTTAGAAAGCTCAAGATGTCCTCTAAACAACCCTTTTGGTTTCATCTTCATTGAAGTTTCCATGCTCATGAACACTTCTTTGCAAAAAGTTGACTTTTTGTTGACTTTTAAAAGGACCTGTAATGTTTTGATCCATAACTTCCAAATGAAGCATTTTCTGCCCAAGCTTGTGAGACACGAAGTTGTAGAGAATTGAATTCTCTTTAAAATGAGTTGTGGTGGAAAACTTTCTGATAAAGTATGTGAAAGTTATGCAGTCAAAGTTCATTGACTTTTGTCTAGAAAAAACCTAATTTAGAAACTTTGACTTTTGATCAGATCTTGATTTTTCTTGAGGGATCATGATCAACCCTTGATCAAATGATGAATATTACTTCAAAATATTGACGTTGACCAAGAATTATGAAGTTGGACTGTATGTTGATCACAATTGACTTTTTGTCCAATACAACTGATTTTCAACAATCTGAGCAATTGTTTGAGCAAACTTGACTTATAAGGCTTGAAATTTGACATGGTGATCCTTGAGGCATATGATAAGGTATGGTGACCACTTGAAGCATTGGATGTTCATCTTGACTTGAGAATGGCAAAACCCTATCTTGGGTTGGTTGCTTAGGAGAGGGTTTGTCTAGTCAACCCTTGTGAAATCCTTGAGTATGAATATGTGAAATGTCTTGAGAAGTGGGAGGCAAATTTTGGGATATATGATTTCCCTGTTCAATCTTCTTGTCTTGGAAGGGTTAGATTGGCATGCTTTCCTTTCGTGACCTGAAGGTAGAAGATGATTGAACACTCGAGTACACCTGAAAATTTGCACTCGCTGTTGTATGAAATAGGATCGTTAGCTGATGGCGTGCTGGAATGGGCTTAAGATGCTATTTGGAGAAGCTAAGTCGTACGCTAGACTTCGTTTCTTGGGTAGCAGAGATAACAGAGATGGGCTTAAGATGCCATCGGGAGAAGCTGAGTCATACGCTAGACTCTGTATTTGTCTTTTGAGTAGAAGAGACAACGGAGATGGGATTAAGATGCCATCGGGAGAAGCTGAGTCATACGCTAGACTCTGTATTTGTCTTTTGAGTAGAAGAGACAACAGAGATGGGCTTAAGATGCCATCTGGAGAACTGATGTTGGGGAGTGAGTCGTACATTAGACTTCATGTTCGTCTTTGAATGAGGTTATTGGTATGTATTGATTTTTAACCAAATATGCGACATTCTAAAAGTGGAGAGAGGTCGACAAGTAGTCGAAGATGGGCTTAAAGATGCCATTCGGGGCAACTGAGTCGTACGCTAGACTTTGTAGTTGTTGTTGATAATAAGAGAGTCAGAATAAACCTTCGTCTTGGCTATTCTTTGAGGTGAATATTTGGCAGGATGTGGATAGCTTTCCCGTCTTGCTTCGGGTGTTAATCCAACGTCTATTTCCTGGAGACAATCTGTGTGGTCTTTTAGATAAATTTCCCGTCTTGTTCCGGGTATTAATCTTTGACTTATTGCCTGGGAATTACTTTCATGGTCGTTAATATAGTTTTCCCGTCTTGTTTCGGGTATTAATCTTCGACCTTCCGTTTGGAAAATAGCTTTCATAGTCGTTCAGATAGTTCTCCCGTCTTATTTCGGGTATTAATCTTCGACCTTCCGTTTGGAAAATAGCTTTCATAGTCGTTCAGATAGTTCTCCCGTCTTGTTTCAGGTATTAATCTTCGACCTTCCATTTGGAAAATAGTTTTTTACCTGTTGAGGAGGTAAACTTTTGACAGGGTATAGTTAGTCATATGTAGATTATGATGCATGCGAGTGTATGACAATATTATTAGGATGTATGCATACATTATGACTTTTTCGTAGATGTATGAATACAAATGAATGAATGTAGATGTATTTCAAAACATATCCATCTTGAAGAAGATGGGAATGCCCTGCTGGAGATTTCTGATGCTCGCTTGGGGATAGGGTTGTTGCAAACCCTGACTTGGAGAGAGAAAGAGAGAAGCTTCTGATTCCTCCGATGCACTATCTGACCAATTCTCGAGCCTGGATATTAATTCTGTTGGAAGAATAACAGCGACCAAGAGATACTCGGCTGGGGATCTCGTGCGTAGATCTTGCTGGGGAATAAGAGAGATGTAAATTCCTCTGATGCGCTACCTGACCAAGTTTCGAGTCTGGATATTACTGCTGTCAAGGAGTGATAATCAATGGGAAATACTCCGCTGGGGATGAATATCTTTGTGTATAAACCATGTTGGGGAATGATGTGATATGGAATAACCGGTTACTGCTTGGAGACAGATGTAATTGGTTGATTTGTTACCGCTCGGGGACCAATGTATCGTGATAACTTGAGAAGGTAGATAAGTTGGATAGGATCACTGCTCGGGGACTAACGTGATAGAGTTGAAGTATTGGAATACTTGCTAGGAGGAGATTAGTACTTCGTCAGAGAAGGTTTATCCTTGTAGGGAGAGCGATGGCTCTGTGGGGATCGATAATCTTGCGGATGAAGATGACTCTGTGGGGATGCATTGGTGACTTTGTCGTTGTCTCAATTCCTAGAGTCGGTAGTAATTACTTTTGTTCGTTCGCTTTTCATATGTTTGTGAATAGATGTTTACTGTCATATGCATATAATCATTCAAAGCAATCATTGGACTTTATGCAAAAGACAATAAAATCAACATTGTAAAAAGGGAATTTGCATTAATTTTGGAAAGTGGCGTATGGACAAGCAGTTTGTATGCAAGAGACGAATATCCTAGTAAGAGGAAATTGTCAGAATAGTAAAAAGCTATACGGAAATAATCTCGTCGAGTTTCAACTATGCTATTGCTCATATATTTCGACTATCTCATCTCCTTGCTGTCAGAAGAAAGTGATTGAACTGATTTTTTCCATTTGAATCTTGAAGCGGATGGTAATGTAGTCTGTAGGTAGGTGATCTGGACGAGACATAGTCGTACGCTTAAATCTCTAACTTTTGCCTAGACCGCCCTTTCGGGTTTTCAGTCTACCGGGATACCCTTTTTTGCCCAAGCCGCCTTTGCAGGTTTTCGACTTGTCGGTGTACATATTTTATGTATATATCCTTAATTTTGCGAACCTTTTTGGTTCGCTAGGATGCCCTTATTTTTGCCTAGGCCGGTCAACCTAGCGGATCTCGTTCATGCGTAGTATTTTTTTGACTATGTCTGCGTTCACAGGGTGTGGGAAGTCTTCTCCATCCATAGTGCTAAGTATCATAGCTCCGCCGGAAAATACTATTTTGACTACAAATGGTCCCTCATAAGTGGGACTCCATTTGCCACAGGGTCACCTGCGGAAGGATGATGCGCTTGACTACTAGATCACCGACTCGGTAGACTCGGTGCTTGCCATTCTTGTTGAATGCCTTGATCATTCGCTGGTAGATCATCCATGGCGGATGGATGCGAGTCGTTTTCATCGATCAAGTTGGTGCGGTAAAGGCGAGTGCGGATCCATTCGTCTTCACCTAGTTCTCGTCCTAGAGGACTCGGTGGAGGTACTTGAACCTCAATGGGTAAGACCTTCCATACCGTATAGAAGAAGGGGTTGCCCACAGATGTTTGTACTATTGTGCGATAACAGTGGAGGGTAAATGGAAACATCTCGTGCGGTCTTTGTAAGTCAACATCATCTTTTGTATGATCTTCTTGAGATTTTGTTGGCGGCTTCTCTTGCGCCGTTCATCTTAGGCGATATGGAGAATAGTTATGATGCTTAATATTGAGCTGCGTGCGAGTTCGGTGATCATTTTGTTATTGAGATTGGTACCGTTGTGCGTGATGATCCTTTTCGGGGCGTGCGTGGGCAGATAAGATTATGCTTGATGAATCGAGCCACAACATTCTAGGTAACAAATGCGAACGAGGCTACTTCTACCCATTTAGTAAAGTAGTCAATGGCAACAAGGATGAAATGATGTCCATTGGAAGCGGTAGGCTTGATTTCTTTGATCATGGCGATGCCCCACATTGCGAAAGGCCAAGGAGCGTCAAAACATTCAATGGAACTGGAGATACATGTACTCTGTCTGCATATATCTGGCATTTGTGACAAGACCGAGCATAGCGGTGACAATTAGCTTCCATGGTGGACCAATAGTAACCTGTTCTCAGAATCTTCTTAGCCATTTCATGTCCATTGGAGTGGGTACCAAATGCGCTTTCATGTAATTCTTCCATGATCCGTTCTGCTATTTTCTGGTCTACACAGCGGAGTAAGCACATGTCGTGATTGCGCTTGTATAAGATTTCGTTGTTGAGAAAGAATTTGGATGCGAATCTTCTTAAAACTTCTTGTCATTGACAGATGCCCCTGCGGGATATTCCTGAGTCTCGAGATACCTCTTCACTTCATAGAACCAAGGTTTCTCTTCTGTATCAAGTTCTGTGATCTGTTGGTTCGTCAAACTTTTCGATGATGATTTGAGGAGCTTCGTTGTCCCATCTAACTTTTAACGTAGACGACATAGTAGCTAATGCGTCTGCCAACTAATTCTCTTCTCGTGGAATATGATCCAAAGTGATTTCTTCGAAGTAAGGGATCAGACTTAGAACATGATCTCGATACGGGATGAGGTTCAGATGCTTCGTATCCCAATCGCCTTTAATCTGACTGATCACTAAAGCTGAGTCTCCATACACTTGCAAAAATTTGATTCTTAAGTCAATAACAGCTTTGATACCCATGATGCACGCTTCGTATTCAGCCATGTTGTTGGTGCAGCTGAAACATAATCTGGCAGTGAAAGGCGTGTGTCCGCCGATAGGAGACGTAATGATGGCGCCAATGCCATTGCCAAGTGCATTTGAGGCCCCATCAAAGACCATAGTCCATCGGGATCCCGGTTCAGGTCCTTCGTCCAGTCCTGGTTCTTCGCAATCAGTAGCTAAGAAAACGTCTTCGTTTGGAAACTCGAACTGCATAGACTGATAGTCATCTACGGCTTGATGAGCCAAATGATCGGCTACTACACTTCCTTTGATCGCTTTCTGAGTAGTATACTGGATGTCATATTCGGTCAAGATCATTTGCCATCTTGCTATTCTTCTAGAGAGAGCAGGTTTCTCGAATATGTATTTTATCGGATCCATCTTGGAGATCAACAAGGTAGTGTGAGTCAACGTACACTGTCTTAGTCGGCAAGCAACCCAAGCCAAAGTGTTGCAAGTTTTCTCGAGCTGTGAGTATCTTGTTTCACAGTCGGTAAATTTTTTGCTAAGGTAGTATATTGCATACTCTTTTCGACCAGACTCATCATGTTGCCCCAACACACACCCCGTTGAGTTCTCTAATACTGTCAAGTACTTGATAAGAGGTCTTCCTTTGGCAGGCGACATCAGGATAGGAGGATTTTGTAGGTACTCCTTGATTTTATCAAATGCTGTCTGGCAATTGTCGTTCCATTCTACTACTTGATCTTTCTTCAACAACTTGAAGATTGGCTCACAAGTAGCAGTCATATGTGCAATTAATCTGGTAATATAGTTCAATCGTCCCAAGAAACCTCTGACTTCTTTCTCAGTACGGGGAGCTGGCATTTCTTGAATAGCTTTAACCTTGGCAGGGTCAACCTCAATACCTTTACCACTGACAACAAATCCCAGGAGTTTACCGGATCTGACTCCGAAAGTGCATTTGTTGGGATTAAGTCTTAGTTTGTACTTCTTCAGTCTATCAAACAGCTTTCGTAAATGATCGAGATGTTCTTCTTCAGTTTGTGATCGAGCTATCATGTCGTCAACGTAGACCTCTATCTCGTGATGAATCATGTCATGAAAAATGCCACCATGGCACGTTGATATATGGCGCCAGCATTCTTCAGACCAAACGGCATGACCTTGTAACAAAATGTGCCCCACTGTGTAACGAAAGTAGTCTTTTCCATGTCTTCAGGAGCCATTTTGATCTGGTTGTAACCGGAGAAATCATCCATGAAGGAGAAGACTTTGTGTTGAGCGGTGTTGTCAACTAGAACATCAATATGAGGAAGTGGAAAATCGTCTTTCGGACTCGCTCTGTTCAGATCTCTGTAATCCACGCACATCCGCACTTTGCCATCTTTCTTAGGTACGGGCACCACGTTCGCAACCTTGTGGATAAGAAGTATGACTAGGAAACCGGTGTTGAATTGTTTCATAACTTGGCTTTGATTTTCTCAAACATCTCAAGGCATACGATGGACTTTTGCTTCCTTTGGGGAAAACCTTCTTTCGTTGGTAGTCGGTGTACCACAATGTCAATGTCTAGACCTGGCATGTCTTCGTAGGACCAAGAAAAAACCTCGATATAGTCTCGTAACATCTGGGCCAATCTTTCTTTGATACTGTTCTCAAGACCCTCTCCTATCTTGATTTCCTTTCTATCTTTGTCAGTACCTAGATTCACAACCTCGACTGGCTCTTCGTGCGGCTGTATAACCCTTTCTTCTTGCTGTAGAAATCAGACAAGTTCTCTTGGCACTTCACAATCTTCCTCACCTTCGTCTTCGGCTTGGTAGATCGGATTGTTGAAGTCATATTTAGTAATAACAAATTGTTATCGAGATTAGAGTGAATCTGCAGTGTATCACGTGGGTGTGTGTAAGAACACATAGCTTTTGAAGGGGTAGTAAAGTAAAAGAAAGAGTAAAGCATTTGAATGCAAAAGTCCAATGATTTTATTGAATGAAAATATGCAAATGACAAATAATAACCCTCACAAGCGAGCCATGATCGCGGGCAAGGCACTAGGCTTTTAAGTTTGTTGTTCAAAGCGTGAAAATGAAAAGCATAACGAAAAACAAAAGCAATTACTCTGTTTAAAGGAGATTGGTATAGCGTCTTGGTCTTCCAATTGTCGAGTCCATCGTGCAGGTTAGGAAGATCCAATTGCTGATGTCAAAGTCGCTGTCGTCGTCTTCTATAGCATGGACTCCATCCTTGCTGATGTGGAAAGGAAATTTGCTGGCACGTTCGTGGCGTATCATCTTCGACCTTTGATGGTGAAGCCTAAACTAGTCTTGTCGGTTGAAAGGAAGATCGGGGAGCTGACCCCAAACAATACGACCTCCTTCTTTAACTACAGCTTGGGCGTCCTTCAGTGAGGCCATCCTTGGTGGAACTTGAGCAACTTTAGGAGTGACAGGGGAGTCAACAGGCATGACTCGTGGAACTTCTTCGAAAGCTTGACAGGGAGTTTCAAAGAATTCTCCTTCCATTTCTATGTATCGGAATGACTGCAGATGGCTTACCATGTATTCTTCCTCACCGCATACCGTAACAATCTTCCCCTTCAATGGGTACTTCAACTTCTGATGCAGGGTAGAGGTAACAGCGCCTGCCCCATGTATCCAAGGGCGTCCGAGTAGGCAAGAGTAAGCCGGACGGATGTCCATGACGAAGAAAGTAGAGTCAAAATTCCGGGAACCGACTTTAACTGGCAGGATGAGCTCTCCAAGTACTGTTCGTTTAGAACCATCAAAAGCTCTTACAATTATGTCGTTGGGCTTCAAGACCACTCCTTCAACTTTAAGTCGGTCGAAAGCGCTTTTCCGTAGGATATTCAGAGTAGAACTTGTATCTACCAACACGTGAGACAATTTGAGATGTGAAAGGCTTTGTTGTGTTTCCTTCCGGTAGGAGTCAGATCAGCATCAGAGAAACCTAACCCATTGTTGAAAGTCAGACTAGCAATACAACCTTCGAATTGATCAGCAGTAGTGTCTTGTGGTATGTGAGCATTCTTCAGAAACTTTACCAAGGCTTTAGCATGAGCCTCAGAGCATAATAGTAGATCTAGCATGGATATCTTGGACGGAGTTTGTCCCAACTGTTCCACAACATTGTAATCACTCTTTTTGATGATCTTCAGAATTACCTCCATTTCTTGGTTGGAGGTACCCTCAGCAACTTCCTTTGGTACTTCTGTATGAGCAGGATGAGTTACTGGTTCTTCCCTCGTGCTTCGGGAATTAGTTCGATAGCTGGAATGCGAGCTGGAGTCGCGGTGTCTTTTGGTGGAGAGATCTCTGGAGAAAATACTCTTTCGGTTCTAGTTACCTTGCTTGATTTGATGATGTTGTCAATGTCGGGATCGGAAGCTTCGACTGTAATATCTTCAATGGTTAACGGGTCTTGCTTGACGCCATTATAGTAAACTTCGGCTCCATAATTCCACGGTATAGCTTTGTTAGTGGAATATGGAATTGGTCTGGGAGAAGTAATGGTGAGTGGTGCCACTCTAGGCGTAGGATCGGCAGAGGAGATCCTTATTGTGTTTACATCAGTATAGTCTTCTGGGAAACCGTCTCCCCATCCGGTTGCCTTAACATCTTCAATAGGAATTTTGTAGCTTTCAGGAGGGTCGTACTTCACCATGAAATCAAATTTTCCACTTGGCTGCCCCAAGGTATCCCATACTTCTGGTAAGGCTTCGTCTATATCTTCGATCTTCAGATTCTTAGAAATGTCGTCGCACAAATTCTCCACAGAAGGAGGTTTCAGAAATAGCACTTCTCAGTTGTCCATCATGCGCTGAATACGCCTTCTCAACCAAACACATCCGTCAGATTTAGATGCACACCAACGACAATCATTCGGGCATCCTGGAAATAAGCTGGCTTACAACAAATCTTTCTTGACAGTCATCAGAGGAATAGTCAGATTGTTCACATCATACACATAGGAGTCTTCGTCAATAACATTGGAACTTTTGCCGTGGTTAGGCATTGGTGCGTTGATCACATTCAGAGTCTCGACAGGAGGGTCAAACTCAATTTCCCTGGCTTCAATCATGTCTTGAATCTTGTTCTTCAGAGCCCAACAGTTGTCAGTGTCATGCCCTGGGCTGTTGGAGTGGTATGCACACCTTGCATTAGGATTGTACTTTGGAGAGGAAGTGTTGACGTGTTGAGGAGGATCCCTCAAAGTAATCAGCTCTACTTTCAACATGTGTTGCAATGCTTGTGACAATGACATATTGATCTTCATAAACTGTCTTCGTGGTGCATTCTGGTTACGCGCGTTGTCTCGCTGAGGTTGCACTGGTGTAGGATTAGAGATCACAACTTCCCTCACAGATTGAGTACGATCAGCTTTGGCATGACTTTTCTGACCATATACATCATTGGCTTCTTTCTTACCACCAAAAGATCTCTTCGTAGCATTTGAAGAGGATTCTATCTGAATCTTTCCTCTCTTGATTCCAGCTTCGATGTGCTCGCCTATCAATATTAACTCGGTGAATCCGACTGAAGAGTTTCCAATCAGATGATTGAAGAATGGGCCTGTCAGTGTTCCCATAAACATATCAACCAACTCCCTATTGGACACGGGTGGTTGAACTCTGCCTGCTAGATATCTCCATTTCTGAGCATATTCTTTGAACTTCTCGTCACGACCCATGGACATGCTCTGTAGCTGCATGCGGGTGGGTGCCAATTCAGCATTGTACTGATACTGCTTGTAGAAAGCGTCTGCTAAGTCATTCCAGGTACGAATGTGGGTACTCTCTAGCTGATAATACCACTCCAACTGAGTTCCGGACAAACTCTCTTGGAAGAAATGGATCCATAGCTTCTTGTCTTCAGTATGAGGATGGATCTTCTGAACATTGGACTTCAAGTGCAACTTCGGGCAAGAGATGCCATCATGCTTGGCAAAGGTAGGAACTTTGAATTTGCGGGGAATCACTACATCATGAACAAGACTCAGATCATCAAAATTCAGCCCGGACATTTTTAGATTTTCCATAGCATTCAGACGGTCTTCGAGTTGCTTGTATCTGTCATCATCAAGAGGATATTGCTCACTCAGGTAGTCTTCTTCTCTATTTTCAAACCCTTGACGACTTCCTTCTATTCTTGATGCTTTCTTCGGTTTCACCACTCTTGTCTGAGATTTCCAACCGGCTGACCACTTTAGGTACACTATTGTGATTCCTTCCCATGTTGAGGATACCGATGGTCTTCTTCTTTCTGGTGATGAGCTTTTTCAGGTCCTTCTGGCCTTGGACCAAGTTGGTGAACATCTCTTGGAATTGAGCGTTCTGAGCCTAGAGATCCTTGACAGCATGTTCAAGAGCCATTTCTGCTGAAATAAACAGCGAGAGAATAAGAAAACCAATCTTCAGTGTACCTGTTATGAAATTTCATGCCATGATATGCGATGTTATGCAATGCAATGTTTTCAAGGACCTTAGGAATTTAAATTTGTTAAATAAGCACGAACAAACTTTTTATTAGTTTCTTTTTTTTCTTCTTTTTAAGTACAAAAGATAGTTTGGAAAGATAAAAGAAAACATTCCTAGAGCTCTAAGTCTCCCATGGGTGCTTCCTCTTGGTGTTGAAGTAGGTGTTGATGTTTCGCTCCCCGTGAAGTAGCTTTGTCAACTCTAGTACCTTCTTCTCGCTTGCATAGCGAGCTTGAATGTCCCTTTCTTCTTTAAAATGAATCGGGATCTCTTCAAGTCTTCGAAATCGGTAGGCATGTCAGGATGGAGAACGGTATAGGGTTCGTCACCTATAGCAACGGGTTCCATGGTCATGGGTAGAACATGCAGAAATGGCATCATGAGGTTTTGAGCTCGAGCTCGCACCCATTTGAGGTAAGGTTCCCAAGGAACAGAACTCTTGTGTCCCAAAGTCTTGGTATCAGTCTACTTCACCATGCCCCAAGCATGCACAAATCTTCGACGATAGTTCTGGAGATCGTTGTTGTAGTCAAACACAATATCCTGGGGAAGCATATCATGGGGACCATCTCTTCGAGCATAACCAAACTGATGTAGAGCTAGAGAAGGGTTGTAAGTGATACCTCCCCTTATGCCAAGGAGTGGTACATTAGGGAATTCCCCACAACGCTCAATGAAAGTGAAGTCCTTTTGAGAAAAAAGACACCAACGAATATCTGAATGAGAGAGTGACATTAGCGTTTGAGACCACTTCAATCTTTTCTCGTTCTTCATTACTGATTGCGGAAGGTGCGTGTCGCACCCCAAAATTTATCCTATGTTTATTCACATCCTTTTTTTCTCTAAACCATTACAACGGATGCTTCTCTGACCATATCAATCCCTCAAAATTCGGTTGTTGGGTCATAAAAGTGTTTTTAAAATATAGTACGTGCTCTAAGCTTTCCAACGATACCAACTATGCCTAAATCGGAGTTACGGTCGCAAAGATATGACCAAAACAATTTTTAGAAAATCACCTTCTGTTTTTATACAGTATGTGTCGATGCATAAGCTCATGTGTCGGCTCATAGCTTAAAATTTTCAATTTTCACACGGTATGTCGACGCATAAGCTCATGTGTCGTAGCTTAAAATTTTCAATTTTTCACATTGTGTGTCGGCGCATAGGTCGTATGTGTCGACGCATGCTAAAATTTACAATTTTTACGGTTTAACAAGTGTAGTCGATACATACTCTCTTGTATTGATGCATGTCTTGTATTGATGCATAGACCATATGTATTGATGCATAACCACTTGTATTGATGCATAAACCATATGTATTGATGCATAGCCACTTGTATTGATGCATAGACCATATGTATTGATGCATAACCACTTGTATTGATGCATAAACCATATGTATTGATGCATAGCCACTTGTATTGATGCATAGACCATATGTATTGATGCATAACCACTTGTATTGATGCATAGACCATATGTATTGATGCATAGCCACTTGTATTGATGCATAGACCATATGTATTGATGCATAGATCGTATGAGTCGACTCATGCTCATTTGGATCAAAGTTGTGGATTGGAATTATGGATTGAATTGAAATTAGAATTGAATGCATATTCTAAGCAACACTTCACCATGATTTGTCTTAACCATTGATACTAGTTTGTGGTAAATTTGGTTTCCAACTTATGTTTACAAGTACTACGGCGAAGGAGATTGCATTAGTAGTAAATCAAGAACTCAAATTGATATAATTCTCCACTCTTGTATTCATGAAAATTTGAGAGTTTTTAAATTACTCTAAGTTTTTGTTATACAAGAATGCCCATTTACAAAGTTGGAATCAAATGCTAAACTCAACATTCAATTGACAAATTATCATTCAATTCACTTCAACAAAACTTTCAAGTTTCAAACATTTTTATTCAAGATTACAAACAAGTTACAATTTGGCCTAAGGTTGCAAGCATACAAGCATATTACATGTTGTATATCCTAATCCTATTCTTTCCAACAAGAATCTTCGGTGCTTTCTTTTTGAATTTCCCTCCAAGTTTTCTTGATCCATCTTCAAGCTATTTCTTCTCATCCAAGCTTTCCTTCTATCATCCATCCTCGCCATCATTGTAACTCATGAAAACAAAGAAAAAGGAATGGTTAGTGGTTGAAAATGCAAATTTGAAATGCAAGTAAAAATTATTATCAAGAGAACTATAATTTCAAACAATCTCATCATTAGGATTAAGTTCTAGGAATTAGGTTTTTTGAAGGGTTTTCACATCTTGTTTAAAGCCTCATAATCTAAATTTCAAGATTAATCATTGGCCAAAGAAACTCCTTTTGCAAATCACAACAACCTTTGTTGTTGGTTCACAAAGGGAGGTGTAGCTCAGCAAACATCATAACTACTAAACTCAGAAGTATGTTCAGCCCAACAATTCAAAAGTCAGAAGATGAGTGTGACAAAAGCATGTTCAGCCCAAAAAACAGATTAACAGCACAACAGTAGTTATTATGGTTATCAGCAGAGGGTAGCAGAGAGTAGTAGAGAGCAGACAGAACCCAAAATATCAAGGCAATAAAGCCAATTGAGAAAAACAACAGCAGGTTGGCTAAAAGTGGAAGGGTTATCAGCATAGCAGAAGGCAACACAGAGCAGTAGCCAGAATCAGATAAAGCAGAAAACTAGTTCCAACACAAGGATAGTTCCAACCAAGATATAAAGCTACAAACAGAAGCAGAAGCAAAGGAGAACAAAAACCAATCTAAAAAAAAACAAGGCAGCATTTGTTCTAAAGAAACCACAACAACAAAAAACCATAAGCTAGCAACCCATTGTTCCAAAACAAAAGTCAAAACTTAGTTTATCAGGAGAACCAACAGCAAGCCATTTGTTCAAGATTACAAACCAGAACATGAAAACTTAACAGAAACAGCCATCACCAACCAGAATCATATAGCCATTTTACAAAGGAAAAAATTTCCATAACCAAAGAACACGGTTCATAATCCAACCCCATAAGCCAATAGAAAACATTGTTCCAAAAAAAAACCAAAATCACCATTTATTCCAAACCAAAACTTAGAAAACCAAAAGCCAGTACCAATACCAGAAAACCGAACAGAACCTAAAAACCCTAACTCATCATCATTTTCCTTAAACGAACCCTTCAGAAATTTATTGTCAGAAATCGTAAATTTCTGATTAGAGAGAGAAAAAGAGGATAAGAAGTTTAAAAGGAAAGATCTCACCAGGGGGTTGCGATCGCGGATCGCCCTCCACCGCAGTTCTCTGCCGCCGGAACCTTCATCATTAGCAACTAAAGCAACTCGAATTTCCGGTCACGGTTACGGAGACCACAGCACCATCATCTTTATCATCACAGAGAGAGAGACACAGAGATCGTGTCACAAAAAATCGGAGAGAACCAGGAGCCAAACAAAGCAACAGATCACAACATCGAGACAGAAACAGAGAACCAGCGGCAAGGTAACAAAGGGAAAAACATAAACATGCAAGACGAGTCGTAGGGAACGAGAGAGATGAGAGAACGAGAGTGTCCGTGTGAGGATGAGGAACGAGAGAGATAAGAGGGTTGTGAGGAAATCATGAGAGAGAGACAAGTTTTTTTTTTAGTTTTTTTTATTTATGTTTAGTTATTATTATGTTAATCCTTTTTTTTTAAACTAATGTTAGTTTTAGAAAATAAGTTAGAATTATTTTTATTTCTTAATTAATCTATTTAAAAAAATAATAATTTAGTGCTATTTTAAATTTTAATTAGGATTAGTATCCTTTTTTAGTTAATTAGTAAAAAGAAACATAGTTTAGCATTAAGTTTAAATATTAATTATGCTTAGTGTTATTTTAATTAAATGGTAAAAAACATAGGTTAATATATAGTTTAATAAAATATTCAGCTTAAGTTTTTTTTTAGTTAGTTATGGCGGTGACACTTGTCACCACCCTTAGTTAAGAAAATCTTAGTTTTTTTTCTTTTATTATTTACTATGTTGTATTTGTGATATGTCTGTGCCATCTTACCGTCCGATTGCTCCAAGTCCCCTTGGTCTCTTGATTGAGTGGTCAGACCTAGCCCTCCATGATGCTCCTCCTCCTGATCTCCATGTTGGATTTCTCTGAAGGCTTATTGGGCCCTTTATTTGGACTCAGGACTATTATCTCTGGATTTATTTTCGCACTCTCCAAATTTGCTGCATACAGGCTATTTTTGAACCCAATCTTTTATTATTATTTATCTGCAAATAAACTGTGATAGCTTGTATTAAATAATTACTAGCCCTTGATAATTTTCATTTGACAAATTCCGATTAAAATACCAGTCAATTTTATCAAATGAAAAAGATTTAGTCTAATAATTATTTAAATTCCTAATTGTATTTGTTTGGTAATCATTTATCTGCTTTATACGCTTATACGATTCATTCGCCATGTTACACGTCATGCACAATTAATATAAAAAAAACAATTCTGATTTCTCTTGATTGACTCATAAGCCAATTTCTTAAAGGGTCTCATAGTTGGGGATGGGCATGACCATCCTCACGAGGTTAATTAAAGCTCTTGTTGCTTTAATTAATCATAACCCGAAAACATTATTGGTCCATATACCAATTTTCCATGCACCAGGGTCTCATGGTTGGGGATAGGAGCACCTATCCTCACGAGATTAATCAAGTCCACATACTTGGTTAATCATAACCCGAATCATTCCTTCTCCTTCGGTCCGTTACCAAACCCCATCTTAAACACTTTTACAATTAATTTACAAACCTCGATCCAACTTCGAGTGCATTTTCAAAATTCTTTTCATAATATGAACTTCGAGTATTTAAATCGTTGGTTGCTAGACCAATTGTTTAAACACTTGTAAAAAATGAACGTCGAGTATTTATATCGTTGGTTTCTAGACCAATTGTTTAAACACTTGTAAAAAATGAACTTCGAATCTTTGAATCGTTGGGTGCTAGTCCAATTGTTTAAAGACTCTTAATACTGTGAACTTTGTTTCACTTCACTCTTTTTTTATTTAAAGAAAACTTTTGGGATGATAGACGACTCGTTGAGCATTGAGCTCCTCTTGTTTCTAGTATTCAAATCGTAGGATGCTAGTCCTATTGTTCGGTACTTTTCACCCACTTAAAATAATTCAACTCACTCAAATCCTTTTTCGCTCATGCACGATCATTAAACTCTTTTCTAACAAAGAGTGTGCAATAGCCATTTCAAAAACGAACAAGGACTTAAGCTTTTCAAACAAAATAAACAAGTCCAAGTTCAAGCATTTGAAATGCCTAATGCACGATTTTTCTTATAAAATCAATACAACCAACTTAAAACATTTTTGAGAGGAACTACTGAGTTTTGACTTTCCCATTGCACAAGAGAATACGTAGGCACACAGTTTCGAAACCGTGCCAAACTCAAAATAATAATAAACAAATCCTTTTGTTTCTTTTGTATTCATAACTTAGCAATTTAACATACACATGAACACTTAGAACAAAATGGGTCCCATCGAGTATGATGGAAGTAAGGGGTGCTAATACCTTCCCCTTACATAACCGACTCCCGATTCCATGTATTTGGTCACGTAGACCGCCTTATCCGCATTTGTGGGGTTTTATCTATATTTTCCCGTTCTTTTTTGAACAAATAAAATTAGGTGGCGATTTCACTTATTTTTGAAAATTAAATGATTTTTGAAAATCGAGTTTCTTCAGTTGGCGACTTCACTGGGAAATTTTAAAATTCTTTTTGACTAAGCGAGTCAACCCTAGTTTAGTTCTTCGCATGAATGTTGTGTTCGTTTATTACTTTGATGTTTATTGCCTATTATTTCTTTATATTTTGTATATTATCCTATTGATGTATATTATGATATTGGAAATTTTTTGGTTATGGTTCATAGATACGCCCAATACCCAGGCTTCTAGGAAACATTAAGCTTAGAGTGGTTGAGTAGCTTAGGTTCATTGGACATCCGTGTTCCTTGGATCGACGTGAAGACCACAACTTAGAGTTGGTCGTTTTAAGGGGATTGTTGCACCGTATGCTAGTGCGGGACAATAATTTCTGGACAAATAGCCTATAACTCTAAGTATTAGGATGTCCAAAACTGAGACCAACCGCTCAAAGGATTTTGAGTATCCCTTTAAGAGCCGTTTCTTGGAGTATACTTTTGGAAATATTATCTCCACGTAGGCCGCTCGCGTGATGATAATATTTGTTAAAAAAGGGATCTGAGACTCCGAGAAACATTTAGCAAAAAACATTAGAACCATCCAGTATGGGGATTTGTTGGGTAGACGTCGAAACCATGTCCGACCGTCCTTTTAAACCTCTGTCTGTTTAACTTTACATGTGATTTTGCGCATAACATCCATATGATCGCATCACATTGCATTCTTACATGTATTACCGTCATGTTGCATTCTTACATGCATTACCATTACATTACATTTGTATTCTTTAATGCATTATCATGCATTTCATTTTCATCAGAAAAAACTCATTTCATCTCTTCTGTCCAGAAAATATCAAACTGTCTACTCGACGCACGTTCAGAACTCCAAGGATGTCTCAGAGGGCTATAGACGAGCTTCAACGTGGTCAGGAACTATTGAAGGCAAAAGTTACGCATTTGAAAAGTCAGATGGACCTGGTCATGGATCTCTTGCAAGTTGTGCTGAAAAGAGAATGCAACACCACGCCACTTTTTGCAAACTTGGTTTCCGCTCTATCATCTGGTGTGCTTATGAGTCAAGGACATCCACACGTTGCAAACTCTCCGGGTCAAAATCATCCTACTGAGCATTATCCACGGCCTTCACCTTCAAAGATTCCTCGACAACATCAATTGCTTACTCCCCGATCGAAGAAGAAAGAACCAAATCAGCATATTAATCCGCATTACCGCCGATATGCTCAACAAGATATTCAGCCAATCCCGATATCATATTCTCGACTATTGCCTTACTTGATTCAGAGTGGTGTTGTAATACCAAGGGAATTGAAGCCAGTACCAGGGGTTGCTAAAGCTTGGTTTGATGAGAGAGGAAAATGTGCTTTTCATGCTGACTTTGCGGGACATGAAACTGAGATTTGTTTCGCCTTCAAATGCAAGGTCCAGGAGCTAATTGATGACAAGATTTTGACATTCAAACAGAATGACTCAAGTTTGGACATTTTGGTTTCAAATTCTGATGATAGTAGTCTCGAGGTATTTCCAAAACTCGTTGGGACAATTGTTTGCCAAAATGGAGTTGAGAATATGTAGAATAGTGTCAGCAATGAAATAGACCAAATGATCACTTCAGAAAAGGTGGTAACCTTCAGCAAAGATATCTCAAGTTCTAGCAAGGGGAAGTCAGTTGCAACACCAACTCATTATCCTCCATTACCATCTTTCAAACCTTTGCATCAACAACCTTTGTCTGATCTTCCTCAACTTCAGAGTCGGAACTCTCAAAATCAAACTGTACCTCGGAATAATCTGGAAATAAGGGAGGCTCCTCTTGATCCAATTCCAGTGACCTATAGTCAACTTCTGCCGTATCTGGTTCAAAGTTCATTGGTGGTTCCTAAGTTTCTTAACCCACCAAAGTTATTCCCGCCTGGTTATGATCATAATGCGCAATGTGGATACTATGATGGAACAGTAGGCCACTCAACAGAGGACTACAACGCTTACAAAGCCAAGGTTCAACAGTTGATCGACTAGAAGTACTTGAGTCTTCAAGGAGGGATTCTGTTTGTGAATGGCAACCCGATACTCAAGTGAGCACCAAGACCATTGAAATTCATATGAATCAACAAGTCAAGACGAAGCTCAAGTCTCCTTAACAATGGCAGTTTTCTATTTCTTTACCGCATTTTCATGTGTATGTTGTTTAATTGTTTGAACTTTGTTTGCATGTAGAAACATGTTTATTTATTAATCTTAATACAACGAGTATGTTTGTCCTGTAGTAATTCATTTGTTGTCTCTCAATCCATTCGTTATCACTATTTATTTGATTTACGAGCATTTTGATACCAATGTTACAAATCCTTTCGCCTAGGCAAAGATTGGAGGGAGGATGACGATAATTCAAAAAACGCTAGGTCTCTAGTCATGTGATTTTGAGTAGAACCCTGCTAACGATGTACAGGCCTTGTTTCAAATCCCTAAACATCGGAGTTATAAGGGAGATAAACCATCGTTAACCCCTTTGAGCCTTGAAGTAGGAGTTTCTTTTACATTCGAAAAACCCTCATTTTAACCACAGGCGGGTAGTGTTGAGTTGATCGATCAGCGTTCAAAACTCATCAAGAAGTGCAGTCAAAGGATACAATAATGGTTATCCTTCAAAAGGTTGAGGAAGGTCAGAACCGCAATAGTCAACCTTCATCTATCAACAATGTGTTTCAAAAGGATAATACTATAATGGTTATCTCTTGCACATCAGAAGGTCAACAGATGACGATACAACAACAATTATCCCTCATCTACCAAGGACTCAGACAATCACCATCACTTCCAACAAATCAAAGACCGTGGATAAATCCACGACTTGTTCAAAAAAATGAATAGAAAAAAGACAAAAAGTCTGCTAAGTCAAAACTTAGTGATAAGTCGCTTAGGCAAAAGTCAGGAAAGATTTAAGGAAAGAAAAATCCCAAAATGAATTGTCAAAGAAAATTTTCAACAAAGAACAAGTTGTGTGGTTAAACACCAAAGACAAAGTGAGTGACTGTCGTGTCCAAGAAACCTCGTATTGGTTCCTCAACCATCATAAACACCTCTCGAGAGATGAGTTGCTCGTATCAAGATAGTTGAATTTAGGACTAAAGAACATCATGGAGAATGGGTGGGCACCAAATAATTTTGAGCCTAAAATAACCTTTTTCTAAAAAACCCGTGAACCAGGCCATCTTACAACCCTCAAAAGTCCTAATTGAAGCATGGGTTAATTCAAAAGCATACAACGAAGAGATCGCGTTTACCTGACTCCTACGATTATGTGTTAAGTATCTGTGTTGGTATCACATGCTCGTCTTATCTTTCAAAAGGAAAGTTTTCAGTGTTGCACTCTAAAAGTGTTTCACTCGCAAAAAAGTCATAATGTTTTTCATACAAAACTTGAAGACGCATAAATGTTGCATTATAATTTGTCATAATAAACAGTCTTCTACATGTAAAATAATTATTTGACATTAAAGAAGTTCTCATAATGAACATCAGTGAAGAGTCTAACCTTGTCCAAAAGAAGGGCTTGATCATTTCTTTGTATCAAGGGGCAGAACGCTTAAGGATTCCATTGAGCATATCATAGGTTGTTTTCTCAAGATTTTGGTAACTTGGGGGCAATCAAATTGAAATTCAGCTTCTCAAATTTTTGCCAATCTGGGGCAAGTCCTTAAAGAGCAATCAGTAGGTGATTTGGTCCTTCTCAAAGAGCGTTGAACCTGGGACAACCGTCGTTTCATGATTCCGTCAACTTGAAGCAATTACGGAGACGTGGAAGTCTCTCTAAGGCTGTTTACATTGGGGCATTTCGAACTAATAGTTCAGTTCTAATCAATCTGAGACAATTACTTCGACGCGTGGAAGCCTTCAAAAGCTCTTGTTCCACCAAGTTAGTCGCTCACTTGTTGTTGATCTGAAGCAGTTACTTCGTAATGGTGAAGCTCTCTTAATTAGAGCAAGTGTTCGTTTCAAGAATCAATCAGTCTGAAGCAACTATTTCAAGACGTTGGAGTCTCTCCAATGCTCATGCATGGGCATGTCGTCTAGTTATGCAAAGTCCGTCACTTTGAGATTCAATAAATCTAAGGAGGTTATTTTGAGATGCGGAAATACCTCCAAAGCTCCTAGCAAGGCATGATATTCCCATATCAGAATATCCAGTTCCTTTGAAATACTAACGATCAATAGAGTATTGCTTCAGAACACAGGATACTGGGGCACTCCTTTTTAGGAAAGATTTCTAGAAGGTCTAACAGACCGGGGCATGTTGAGATTCTGAATTTGATATATCTCTTAAGTGCAAAATCTAATGCAACTGCATTCCCACGCATGGGGCACGCCTCTAATCACCATTACCTGATCAATTCAGAAGTTTGCTACTCTTCTTTCTACAAGAATTAACATTTCAGCTCTTCAGCGGCAACTTCGATAATTAGAGCTTGGTCAATCCTCTTATTGTGCCATTTTCTTCTATCCTCCGAACCAGCGATGTCCAGGATTCAGTTTGATAGCCAATGCATTCACTAGTATATTCATGCATTCATGCATTCATATCATATCCTACATAGCACATTCATTCATAAACTGACCAAGATTTGGGATGCTTCAAGATCGACTAATTGTTTTCTCAACAACATCGGACTTTGAAGATTATTTCTCAAATGGAAGATTTAGCTCTTTCGGTCACAAGTTTGAAGGCTTGACCATAATTGGTCTACAACGATGGATTCTCAAATCGAATCTCCTCAAAGTGATTGAGCTTCCCAGTGAACTCTTGTATCAACGAAATTTCTTGCTCGGGTTTCCCCGGTGATTTTTCTTTATAGAGTTTCTTTTGAAGTACCCCAATGCAAGCGAAGACTATTAAGCGATCTAGTTCTTCTCACGGTGCAAGTTGAGCGGCTTAGTCGAAAGATAAATCGGCGGTGGTGTCAACTCTCAAGATGATTTCTTCCCTAGAAGTGATTGATCATCCCGGTGAACTCTTGTGTCAATGGAATTTTCCACTTGGATCACCCGGTGTTGTTCCCTGAGTTATCTTTAGAAGTTTTCTCCATCGAGCTTCATGCTCCCAGGGAGCCTTCTCAGCAAGGATCACCATTGCGGTATCCTCGGTTATTCTCAACAAAGATTTGTTGATTCTTGCATATAACAACTTCCGAGTAAGTCTTAGTGGCGTGATCCATTATAGATCGATTTTACGAGCTATTCTCGATTAATCCCATATGAATCCTGGTGTATTTATTTCCCTAGTGAATTAGTAAGCTTAGTCAACATAAGTATCGTCTACCGGGTGAGATGGTTAAAGGTTTTGGAAGATCTGTTGCAACATCAAATTGTTTAAGACATGTCAATACGTATTAAGCTATCGTTGGAAGATTTATCCACGGTGGAAGTGTTTATCCCCCTCAGATGGTGTTGAACTTGATTCCTATCTCGCCAATGGAGTTATCTATGGTATGTTGCAGCTCACTGCTAGCTCAACACCTACGAGACAAAACGATGATTTTTCAATGTTAAAATGATTCAACATATCTGTATATGCTTGTTACATCCTTCTATCATCAAGGTGTTAGGTTGTCAACTGTTGGGGCATTCATGTCAGGCCTGTGCGCTAAACATAAATTATTTAATCCCTGCAGAGGTCCACTTTCGATCTTTGAAGTTACCGACCATGTTCTCTTTGGTTCAACTCGTCCAAATTGGGGCATTCTGTTAATGCATTTCAGAATTTGCTATCTTTCCTTCTGCAAGGATAACCGTGGAGCCTTTCAAGTGGTAGATTGACGTTCAAAAACTGGTGCATTATCTGCATGATGCATTTGAATTTTCCTCTTCCAACAGTATCAGGAAATCATATACTCTTTGCATTAAAACATAAAAAAAATCATCATGCATATCATATTCATGCATTGGCTTCGGCTAGTTTCTTTTTGCAGGATTTTTCCCCAACGAAAACTGTAAATATCCTTGTGAGGATCAAAATTGAAGGATTAGTTCTCAGACAACATAATTATCCTCTTTTCTCTAGCACAAGTTGTATGGATCTTAACAGCTGATGGTTTCTCCAATCGAGATTTCTTCCCCAGCAAAACAGTTGTCTTTCAATGGACACTAGTGTCAGCAAAATTATCAACCGGGAATCCCCAATGAAATTTTCCACACGGTTTTCTTATGGAGCATCCCCAGAGAAGCTTAATTTACTCCCAAGTGAGTCTCCTTCAGAAAGGATTACCACAACATTATTCTTGGTATTTTTCAGAGTTCTTTCAGATAATAATCTTCTCGGCAAATTCTAGCGACAATGACTTCTACAAATTTGTTTCTCTGGGCTGTTCTCAGAAGACTCGTCAAACTTCTGGTGTGTTTATTTCCCTAGTAAGTTTTCAAATACTCAACAGATAAATATCCATCAAGTAGGATGTTTATTCAATCTCATGATATTTCTCCAACTCGGAGATCCACATATCCACTTGCTACGCATTGTCTATATAATGCCGACAAATTGAAGCTCATTAGAAGTTTTTCGATCGCGGTCTTTGAATCGATTCTTCTATCACGGTAAAGCTATCTGCGCATGGTTGAAGATCTTGTCAACTCGAAATTTGTTCAACATGTCTTTACATGTTCGGTGAGATTTCATCAGCGAAGCGTCGAAACAAAGATTTTGACTTCATAAACATATATATCACACGATGTGCTAGATATTGATTTGTTTATCCCCAAAGAAGTGTATTCTCGGTGCACTCTGAATTTGTTATCTTTGGTAACTCGGAAGTTACATGGTCAAAGACATTCAGCATGCCATGGCTCCTCGCACCTTCGTGCACAACAATTCTGATATTGTTCTAGCCATATATCTTCGTTAAGGTCTGCGCGTATTCCTTAACTCTTCGGGATTTTTTGACAAATTCTCGATCATATCTTCGTTAAAGTTTGCGGGTATTCTTTAACTCTTTGGGATCTTCAGACAGTTTCTCAACTTCATCTTCGTTAAGGTCTGCAGGTATTCCTTAACTCTTCGGGATTTTCTGACAAATTCTCAATTTTATCTTCGTTAAGGTCTGCGGGTATTCCTTAACTCTTTGGAATTTTCTAACAAGTTCTCAATCATATTGAATCCTTAATTTATCTTATTTCTTTTCGCTTGAGGAGTTCGGTTTTCTTCTCATAAGCATTTTCGTTAAGACATCTGAGAGATGGCTTAATCCATATGTTTATTTTTCACTTGAGGAGTTCGGTTTTCTTAGCATTCTCGTTAAGACATCACGAGATAGCTTAATCCATTGTTTTCTTTGTCGTTTGAGAAGTTCGGTTTTCTTCCTAGCATTTTCATTAAAACTTGTTGTTTATTTGCTCATTTTGGGACATGGTTATCCCCAGTGTTGTTGAGATCTCCTAATTTTTTCTCAATTGTTACTGATATGGTTGAGGTATTCTGGTGACGTTTGACAAGTTTATTCTCCTCAGGCATTCCTTCCTTGACTCTGTAGTCAAGGTATTTTATCTGGCTTTGGTATCCCATGTAGGGAAAATTTTTGGGTTCTCTGTATTCAATCCTCTTCCCTTGAGCGTTCAAAATTTGTTTTCTCACTTATCGGTTTAAGATGATTGAATAGGGCAACTATCTTTCTCAAAATTTACCCTATGTTTATTCACATCCTTTTTCTCTAAACCATTACAACGGATGCTTCCTACGAAAATATATCAATCCCTCAAAATTCGGTTGTTGGGTTTTAAAAGTGTTTTTAATAGATAGTACGTGCTCTAAGCTTTCTAACGATACCAACTATGCCTAAATCGGAGTTACGGTTGCAAAGATATGACCAAAACAATTTTCAGAAAATCACCTTCTGTTTTTATACAGTATGTGTCGACGCATAAGCTCATGTGTTGGCTCATAGCTTAAAATTTTCAATTTTTCACATAGTATATGTCGACGCATAAGCTCATGTGTCGGCTTATAGCTTAAAATTTTCAATTTTTCACACGGTATGTGTCGACGCATAGGTCGTATGTGTCGACGCATAGCTTTAAAATTTTCAATTTTTCTGGTTTAACATAGTATGAGTCGATACATACTCTCTTGTATCGATGCAAAACTATCTTGTATTGATGCATAAACCATATGTATTGATGCATAACCACTTGTATTGATGCATAGACCATATGTATTGATGCATAGCCACTTGTATTGATGCATAGACAATAGGTATTGATGCATAACCACTTGTATTGATGCATAAACCATATGTATTGATGCATAGCCACTTGTATTGATGCATATACCATATGTATTGATGCATAACCACTTGTATTGATGCATAGACCATATGTATTGATGCATAGCCACTTGTAATGATGCATAGACCATATGTATTGATGCATAGATCGATGAGTCGACTCATGCTCATTTGGATCAAAGTTGTGGATTGGAATTATGGATTGAATTGAAATTAGAATTGAATGCATATTCTAAGCAACACTTCACCGTGATTTGTCTTAACCATTGATACTAGTTTGTGGTAAATTTGGTTTCCAACTTACGTTTACAAGTACTACAGCGAAGGGGATTGCATTAGTAGTAAATCAAGAACTCAAATTGATATAATTCTCCACTCTTGTATTCATGAAAATTTGAGAGTTTTTAAATTACTCTAAGTTTTTGTTATACAAGAATGCCCATTTACAAAGTTGGAATCAAATTCTAAACTCAACATTCAATTGACAAATTATCATTCAATTCACTTCAAGAAAACTTTCAAGTTTCAAACATTTTTGTTCAAGATTACAAACAAGTTACAATTTGGCCTAAGGTTGCAAGCATACAAGCATATTACATGTTCTATATCCTAATCCTATTCTTTCCAACAAGAATCTTCGGTGCTTTCTTTTTCAATTTCCCTCCAAGTTTTCTTGATCCATCTTCAAGCCATTTCTTCTCATCCAAGCTTTCCTTCTATCATCCATCCTCGCCATCATTGTAACTCATGAAAACAAAGAAAAAGGAATGGTTAGTGGTTGAAAATGCAAATTTGAAATGCAAGTAAAAATTATTATCAAGAGAACTATAATTTCAAACAATCTCATCATTAGGATTAAGTTCTAGGAATCAGGTTTTTTGAAGGGTTTTCACATCTTGTTTAAAGCCTCATAATCTAAATTGTAAGATTAATCATTGGCCAAAGAAACTCCTTTTGCAAATCACAATAACCTTTGTTGTTGGTTCACAAAGGAAGGTGTAGCTCAACAAACATCATAGCTACTAAACTCAGAAGTATGTTCAGCCCTTGCCCAACAATTCAAAAGTCAGAAGATGAGTGTGACAAAAGCATGTTCAGCCCAAAAAACAGATTAACAGCACAACAGTAGTTATTATGGTTATCAGCAGAGGGTAGCAGAGAGTAGTAGAGAGCAGACAGAACCCAAAATATCAAGGCAATAAAGCCAATTGAGAAAAACAACAGCAGGTTGGCTAAAAGTGGAAGGGTTATCAGCATAGCAGAAGGCAACACAGAGCAGTAGCCAGAATCAGATAAAGCAGAAAACTAGTTCCAACACAAGGATAGTTCCAACCAAGATATAAAGCTACAAACAGAAGCAGAAGCAAAGGAGAACAAAAACCAATCTAAAAAAAAACAAGGCAGCATTTGTTCTAAAGAAACCACAACAACAAAAAACCATAAGCTAGCAACCCATTGTTCCAAAACAAAAGTCAAAACTTAGTTTATCAGGAGAACCAACAGCAAGCCATTTGTTCAAGATTACAAACCAGAACATGAAAACTTAACAGAAACAGCCATCACCAACCAGAATCATATAGCCATTTTACAAAGGAAAAAATTTCCATAACCAAAGAACACGGTTCATAATCCAACCCCATAAGCCAATAGAAAACATTGTTCCAAAAAAAAACCAAAATCACCATTTATTCCAAACCAAAACTTAGAAAACCAAAAGCCAGTACCAATACCAGAAAACCGAACAGAACCTAAAAACCCTAACTCATCATCATTTTCCTTAAACGAACCCTTCAGAAATTTATTGTCAGAAATCGTAAATTTCTGATTAGAGAGAGAAAAAGAGGATAAGAAGTTTAAAAGGAAAGATCTCACCAGGGGGTTGCGATCGCGGATCGCCCTCCACCGCAGTTCTCTGCCGCCGGAACCTTCATCATTAGCAACTGAAGCAACTCGGATTTCCGGTCATGGTTACAGCGACCACGACACCATCATCTTTATCATCATAGAGAGAGACACAGAGATCGTGTCACAGAAAACCGGAGATAACCAGGAGCCAAACAAAGCAACATATTGCAACATCGAGACAGAAATAGAGAACCAACGACAAGGTAACAAATGGAAAAACATAAACATGCAAGGCAGTCGCGGGAAGCGAGAGATGAGAGAGAGCGAGAGGTCGTGTGAGGATGAGGAACGAGAGAGATAAGAGGTTGTGAAATCATGAGATAGATAGGTTTTCTTCTTCTTTTTCCTTCTTACATTTAATTATTATTATGTTAATCCTTTTTTTTAAACTAATGTTAGTTTTAGAAAATAAGTTAGGATAATTTTTATTTCTTAATTAATCTATTTTAAAAAATCATAATTTAGTGCTATTTTAAATTTTAATTAGGATTAGTATCCTTTTTTAGTTAATTAGTAAAAGAACATAGTTTAGCATTTAGTTTAAATATTAATTATGCTTAGTGTTATTTTAATTAAATGGTAAAAAACATAGGTTAATATATAGTTTAATAAAACATTCAGCTTAAGTTTTTTTTAGTTAGTTATGGTGGTGACACTTGTCACCACCCTTAGTTAAGAAAATCTTAATTTTTTTCTTTTATTATTTACTATATTGTATTTGTGATATGCCCGTGCCATCTTACGTCGATTTCTCCAAGTTCCTTGGTCTCTTGACGGTGGTGGACCTAGCCCTCCATGATGCTCCTCCTCCTAATCTCCCGTTGGATTTCTCAGAAGGTTTATTGGGCCCTTTATTTGGGCTCAAGACTATTATCTCTGGATTTCTTTTCGCACTCTCCAAATTTCTTTGATCTGAGCTATTCGAACCCAATCTTTTATTATTATTTATCTACAAATAAACTATGATAGCTTGTATTAAATAATTATTAGCCCTTGATAATTTTCATTTGACAAATTCGATTAAAATGATCGATTTTATCAAATGAAAAGATCTAGTCTAACAATTATTTAAATTCCTAATTGTATTTGTTTGGTAATCATTTATACGCTTTATACGCTTATCGATTCATTCGCCATGTTACACGTCATGCATAATTAATGTAAAAAACAATTCGATTTCTCTTGATTGGCTCATAAGCCAATTTCTTAAAGGTCTCATAGTTGGGGATGGGAATGGCCATCCTCACGAGGTTAATTAAAGCTCTTGTTTCTTTAATTAATCATAACCCGAAAACATTATTGGTCCATATACCAATTTTCCATGCACGAGGTCTCATGGTTGGGGATAGGAGCACCTATCCTCACGAGATTAATCAAGTCCATACTTGGTTAATCATTGAATAATTTCTTCTCCTTGGTCCGTTACCAAACCCCATCTAAAACACTTTCACAATTAATTTACAAACCTCGACCCAGCGTCGAGTGCATTTTCAAAATTCTTTTCATAATATGAACTTGAGTATTTAAATCGTTGGTTGCTAGACCAATTGTTTAAACACTTGTAAAAATGAACTTGATATTTAAATGGTTGGTTGCTAAACCAATTGTTTAAACACTTGTAAAAATGAACTTGAATCTTTGAATCGTTGGATGCTAGTCCAATTGTTTAAGGACTCTTAATAATGTGAACTTTGTTTCACTTCACTCTTTTAAAGAAAACTTTTGGGATGATAGGCGACTCGTTGAGCATTGAGCTCCTCTTGTTTCTAGTATTCGAATCGCGGGATGCTAGTCCTATTGTTGAGTACTTTTCACCCACTTAAAAATAATTCAACTCACTCAAATCCTTTTTCACTCATATGCGATCATCAAACTCTTTTCTAATAAAGAGTGTGCAATAGCCATTTCAAACACGAACAAGGACTTAAGCTTTTCAAACAAACTAAACAAGTCCAAGTTTAAGCATTTGAAATGCCTAATGCACGATTTTTCTTATAAAATCAACACAACCAACTTAAAACATTTTTGAGAGGAACTACAGAGTTTTGACTTTCCCATTGCACAAGGGAATACGTAGGCACACGGTTTCGAAACCGTGCCAAACTCAAAATAATAATAAACAAATCCTTTTGTTTCTTTTGTATTCATAAGTTAGCAATTTAACACACACACGAACACTAAGAACTAAATGGGTCCCATTGAG